>KN888262.1:16486-31907 GCA_000934455.1 Apostichopus parvimensis | reverse complement strand
CCTACTCTTGACCATTCTCATTCATTTGCTTTCAAGATGAAACATTTTTCTTTATACAGAACGATGTTAAACACATGCATTTAAATAACATTGCAACTTTTATCTTAAAACTATCCTAAAGTGAAATAGACCATTTGTCTTATGAATAGAAAGACAGATTTTCTGTCATCTTGTATCCATTGACTCTTTAGTATGGATAAGTTACCTTCTCTGACTCTAGTGCCACACTCAGGCTTTGGTTCCCAGTAAACAACATTAATGCTTGGAGAGATATTTGCTGTTTCCTGGAAGTATTATTTCATAAACAAATCTCTGTTTCATGACATCTCAAAGCTTGAAAAATTGAGGACCAGTTCAACTTCTTCGCTACATTATTTTAAAGATAAAGATGGAATGTTAGAGAGAACTGTAAAGTACACACTTGATCTAGATTATTGGCCATTAGAGAGAGAGTCCTTAGCTTTCTGTTTTGCATTGTGAGGGTACAAGTGGCCACCTGATGTTATCTTTTATGGTTGAATGTTGTTATTTAGTACACTTAATTCAGTATCTCCCTCTTACCAATACCTGGAGCTAAGGAAAACTCATATCTCTTTGTTGCTAAGCAACACTTATCAGAAACAAGAAAGGTGTTTAACATATATTAGGTACATCTTACATTAGCCTGTAGGAGCCAGGTGCATACATTTCGATCGGTGGAAAACTGTTTGAAATCAATCTCTACAAAATGTTCAGTGACATATTAAATTCATTTGGAGTTTTAGAAAATCAGTTTTGAGCCAAAAATGTTGCCAGATAAACAAAACAAAACATTGGCAAATTGTTCTCCTTGTACATTTAAAGAAAATTTAAAGAGAGGTGGCAGGATAGTATTGTCTGTCCCCTTGTAGATACCCAAATCAGTCCATAGTGGGATTTATGCTACTAAACATAATCAACTAATAGGAGTTTAATAGTATTGTCTGTACTATTGTAGATATCCAAATCAGTCAGTAGTGGGAATTATGCTAGTAAATATATCAACTAATAGGAGTCTTATAGTATTGTGCTCGTATTTATATATTTTAGATCGAGGAAAATGATAAAAAATACAATGTTTTGTTTACCTTCTGTAAATCAACACTTGTGTCTTATCTATGAGTTTTGATAGACTCATTGACTGATGATAAATCAGTAGCTGTACACAGTTCTTTGAATATTTATCTTGTTGGCTGTGTCATTTTGATAAAGTGTCATTAAAATTCTTGAACTGCCTAGAAATGGTCAAAGAGTGGTAAAACTCAGTGAGATATTCCTTTTTGCTTCTTTCTTTACAGTGGAGCTGTTGCTGCTGATGGAAGGATTGAACCTGGCGATATGATCTTACAGGTTAGAGGAACAAGCAAAGATAAAATGATGCAATAATAAATATCATAACTGTGTATTGTACATTGGCTTGACCAGCCAATTGCATTTTTATTGAATTGGATGGATTGGACTGAGTTAGATTGGACTGGACTGAATTAGATTGGATTGGAGTGAATTAGATTGGATTGGACTGAATTGGATTGGAGTGAATTGACAGAGCATTCTTAAAATTTTGTTTTGTAACCTTGTTCGTGTGATAACCACTCATATGCAAAAGTGTCTGAGCAACAAAACTTCACCATCAAATAAAATCAGTTATTCACATGGATTTAGTAGAAAGAACTGGAGAGTTCTAATTTTGGACAATAACAATCTTATTTTGAGCAATACCCAGTAGCTTTAATAAAATACTGTTAAATAGACAAAGAGACCTCAAATAGCTGCCTGGGGTGAGATGATATGTGGATTATGTGTAGGAACCCTTGAATCTTGGGGATAGTTAACTGGGCAAGTTCTGTGAGGCATTCTGCAAATAAAATCATCAACAGCGTGTGTGTGGAAGGTGTACAGCTGCAAACAGATGTGCATTGTACACATGGAATTGCGATTGGTCAATGCTTGCCAATGACACTAGAACCTCACTGTTAAAGTGAATCAGTAATGTTCCATCATATACTAGATTATACTAGTGTATCTTCTCCTATGATTATCTCCAAATACTTGAGACATGCCTGTCCTTCCTGTGGAATCATGTTTGCTTGATATTAACATATCTTCTTCTAGTTAAATGTGAGTGTCTCCCTCTAAGTTAACTTCATAACCTCAGTTGGTTCATCTAGTCTATTAGGACATGTGAGGATAATGACCCGATGATGATGATGATGATGGTGGTGATGGTGGTATTTCAATTCTGTCATTCGTCTCTGTTTAAATTGGGATCCAGCAGACACGATGTCTTCATATTTGGTCTGCTTATTTATTTGACAGGTCAACGATGTTAGTTTTGAGAATATGAGCAATGATGATGCTGTCAGGGTACTGAGGGAAGCAGTTCATCAACCAGGGTGAGTTGCAATTTATTTATCATGTTCCTATGGTTACAGTGTTGCCATGGTGACAACCAACTGGCCTAAACCTACCTTTACAGATATCAGTGTTTAAATTTGGTTGAGAAGGAGAGCAGTTTGTGTGTATGTCAGGGTGTACCTTTCTGTTCCTTGGCATATTTGTGATTTATGGTCAAAATGTTAATATTTCTATGTAAGCGATGCTAGAAATCTTGATGTGACTGTTGGTGACTTTAAAACAATTTCCAAAACAGAAATCAGGGTTGATTTTGTGATGTGAATTGGTTTTGTGATGTAACCAGTTTTCATGCTTTAATATAACATGGAGTATGTTTACGACTCTACTGATATAAACATTAACATATTACTGTTAGTTTACATCAACATATTACTGTTTGTTTACATTAGCGCATTAATGTTGGTTTTCCTTAACAAAATACTGTTTGTTAACCTCACACTTTACTGTTTGTTTACATTAACATATTACTGTTTGTTTACATTGACACATTAATGTTGGTTTACATTAGCAAGTTACTGTTTGTTTACATTAACATATTACTGTTGGTTTACATTAACATATTACTGTTAGTTTACATTAACATATTACTGTTGGTTTACATTAACATATTACTGTTGGTTTACATTAACATATTACTGTTGGTGTAAGTTGCTATGCATTGATTGCAACATACTCATATTTGACACCTTGTTTCTGCTTTGTTTGTTTCCACAGTCCAATCAAATTAGTTGTTGCCAAATGTTGGGATCCTACACCCAAGGGTTACTTCACCATTCCTAGAAGTGAGTCTTAACTTTCCTCTCATTGTTGTGATTTCTCTTTAGTTATGTTGTTACGTCTTTCTTACATCAGCTGATTCTGCTTGTAATGCATCTTCGTAATGCACCTACGTAATGCATACGTAATGCATTGTAGTACATACATAAACATACATACACACAAACATACAAAAACACAATAGATAGTCAGTTGCATGGTTAAGTTCCTGATTCTTGGTTACATTTCTTAAAATATATATTGACACTTATTCTATATCTTCAACACAATCTAGCATATGTGTATATGTAGATCTAGCCTAATTAACATACCAGGATCAAGTTACTAGGCACACTACCGATTGGTTGCACTAAGCCATGCAGGATTTGTAGTAACAATGCACTAGTACTGTGGGTGGGTGGTACTTGGCAGTGGGCCTTTAAGGCTGTAGTAATAATTATAATTTGGTAATCAGCTATAACTTAAGGAGAGATCATATAGATTATCTCATGTTAAAGAGTAGGAATGATAAGTTGGTATTCACCTTCATTTGAAATGACTTGCTATTCTGCAATGATTCTGGGGCTATGTAGCTCTGTTAAATGTCACCAGTTCTTATAAGGGGTTCTCTTGTTTGAGCTCATGTTAAAGAGATAGAATGTAAATTCTTTTGAAATTATGGGCTGTTCCTATGTCCTTCCTAGCCATGCTTGTCATTGAAATGTTTTGGCTAGTGATCCAAACAGGATTGTAACTAAGGCTTGGGCTTAAAGAAGATAAAAAATATGATTTGAACTTGAGAGGTTATTGTTGCGATCAAATTGGACAACTCAACCCTGAGAGTTGACAACATGCTGGCAGTTTGCCTTCCATTTGTTTACATTCAAAAGCTGAGAGCAACCCACTGGTGACAGCTTCTGTTCTAATAATGCCAAGGGTGTCTTATCGGTATGGAGAGACCTGCATACCACAGACTTGCTTGTATTAAGATCAAATATTAAATATGGCAGTACTGGAAGGAACATGTCACTCATAATTCCTCTGTTTGATTTTGAAGTGCTCCTCATTTAAAGAGGCTGCTTACAGAGGCTTCTTACCGATTCAAAAACTCTTTGTCATTGATCAATGATCCCACATTTTAATCTTCATTCGTAGGATTTATCAGAGTGTTCCGCCACTCTGTCAAGAATGGTGTATCTTGATTTACCAGATTTCCTCATGCATGGGGGGGGGGGGGGGCATTGATCCCTTAATTGTTGGTAGCATTCTTGCTGAAAAAATGTCATCCTCTTATTTATATTGTATTTCAAGTTTTGTCACTTTGGTGAAGAAATTGGAGGTATCTTGTGTTAATGTGATCAGAATTGATTTGCATTACATCGTTTGCTGAAGGACGTCGAACAAGCTATTCGATGTTGGAGATGCTCCTTGATGGAGCTCTGCTCTTTGATGGAGCTTTATGATGCACTTGCAGCATTTTAGAAGTTAAAACATATAAACATAGGTCTTCCTCTGTGTCCTGTCATCTCCCTCTGTGTCCTGACCATTTAACTCTGTTGTCATGTCTCTCTGGTGCGTCCTTGATGCTGATTGGTGTCCACAAGATGTCAAATACTTCTCAACTCAATACTTGATGTCTGTGATAGTTTATGAGTCTTGTTCCATTGTTCAGATAGTGACTAATAAATCTGCATCGCGGGGAGTCTAGTAACATTCCATTATCATGTACCCTGTGTTTGTAATCTTAAAGAATATTCATTGAATATTAACCACAATGGCATCATGCTCGCTATAAGTCACGTATAAATGATATCTTACTTTCTTGTGGTAGGTGAGCCAGTTAGACCCATTGATCCTGGTGCGTGGGTCGCTCATACAAATGCCATGAAAGGTAAGTTTCTTAGCAACTTTGCCATTTTGTGTTTGATTGCAAAACTGACTGAAATTCTTTAAGTTTAATAAAACAAAACAATCTTGATAAACATTTTTATTCAAAATTAAAGTTAAATAATAAATGCTTTATGGTATGCCAGGTATGGGAATGAAATTGCAATGGTTTTATTGTTTGTTTGTTGTTTCAGTGGTTGACTATCAGAATAGAGGTGGTGCCCTCAGTCCTTCCATGACTTCCATGACATCATCATCGATCTCAAGTTCATTACCGGAATCAGAAAGTGAGTATTAAATCTATGAATATTTATATCATATAATTCTATATGGTTGATAGAATTTAAAGCTCTGTGTGATTCAGTTCCAAGAACTCCCAAGGTGGGACCGGGGAAAGGGATGGCCCAAAAGTGGTACTGCCAATTAATGCACCAGTTAACACTGGTCTGCATGGACCCAACCCCCCACCCATCTAATCTCAAACCTATGTTGGTTCCCTGAGATTAGCATATTTGATCCCACAGAAGAATATTTTGCCTTTAGGATTTACATGATTGAAGATGCGGTAGTTATACATGCTCAGAGGTGCTGTAAGTATACATAATCAGAGGATATCAAGGTACGCCCACTTACAGCATTATTGTATTCTATTTGTTCAGACTTTTTTCAAACCTACATATTCAGAGCTAGTTAAGGTTAATCCATCTTCAGATATAAATGTTTGTTCTAGCTATGATGGATCTTCTCTCTGGTCATGAAATATAAATGCAGGTTAGATATGATATATTCACTTTTGTTTTTCTTTACCTGTAGGGGGTTTAGAAGAATATACTAAATTAACTATCAACACAGATATGGCCACAATAGCCAGAGCAATGGCAGTCCCCGACTCTGGCCTCGACATCAGGGACAGAATGTGGCTCAAAATTACCATCCCAAATGCTTTCCTAGGTGAGTTGATGTTACAAACAAGACTTTTAGTGAGCTTTACAAGTTTTGTTATAGATATTTATTGTTTACATGTTCATCCACTTGTCACCTTTGTTTTTATGAATTAAATGTATCTAATAAGCTTAATATAAAAGTTGGATCTGATTTTTGGTTTCACAGCTTGGCTATATAATTGTTCATGTTTTCTTAAAGTTGACGTGAAGAAGTCAATATTTGTGAATAAACATCTCCAGTCTTGAAGTTAACCAACAGTCTGATTCTTGTTAGACCAGTTTTAAACAGCATTAGACGACATCTAACACAACTTTATGAACCTGTGTTGAACCTGTAATCTTCAAGGAGCTCCTCTGTGTTTCAGTATTTAATAATGTAGATTGCAGAAGTTTTACCTCTTAAAGAGAACCAGTGTTGAGAGAACCAGTGTCGAGTCACTCCCAGATTAATGTATGTCGTCCAGTTACAGAGTTGTTGACAATTAACAATTCATAATCATGGACGTTAAATATGAATGTAAGAGACTGACTTCGGTCAGCTTGCAGCTTTGATAAGCCAATGAGGCTTCTTCGCGAGTTCCTGCTTGCTGGAGGATCTAAAATACATACATACATACAATATGCTAATATCATTTTCTTTCCTTTCCAAGAATCAACAATCCCTATGTCCTTTATGAGTACATTCCTCCTTGCCTTAATAGAGATACACACCTGCACAAGCAAACATGATAAGAGTAAAAAATCATAAAATGTTGTTTTGACTCTCCGGCAGGTTCTGACGTTGTTGAATGGCTATTCCAACACGTTGAGGGCTTTCAAGACAGAAGGGATGCTCGTAAATATGCATGCAACCTGCTCAAGGCAAACTTTATCAGGCACACTGTCAATAAAATCACCTTCTCTGAACAGTGCTACTACGTATTTGGAGACCTATGTGGCAGTAAGTGACAAGCCTTCCATGTTACATTCTTTATGCTGGTTTGGAGGCATTGGGGGTGGAGGGGGGCGGGGTGATGTTGTGCTTGTAGGGGGCCTTATAAAGCAAGACAAACATTTCTATTTATTAGAAGAGAAGTAAACACAACCTTTGATCGGTTAGCTGTTTTAGGGAGTGTTTTATCACTAGCATTCTATATGTTAGTATGATTTGCTTCTTCTTTGGAAGGAATTGGTAAGATCCAGTGAGTACTTTGATCTTCACCTGTTTTGTTTTTTATCATTTTTTCTCATAAAATACCGTCAAGACAAGTTTCTTGTAGCGCCACTCTGACTAAAGGCATGTGTACAGATATGGTTGGTGGTCAGCTCAGTGTGTCGTTATGGCAGATTAATAATTAACAGACAATTAATTGTTGTATTGTCTCTTGTAGACATGGCAGCTCTGTCACTAGGAGACGATGCAGAAGCTGATCAGGACACCTTAGGACCTCTCCCTCACCAACCTCCCCATTGGCTACCTCCAAGTGGTACCGTACCCTATCAGCAGGCACCCGTCACCACCGGTTATACCAGCTTTGATAGTCAGAGTTACACCAGTTTTGGAGGCACCAGTATTGGAAGTGGCAGTGGAGGTAGGCTGCATGATTATTGAAATATTGGATATGAATATTCATTGCAAATATGAATAGTAATTATGTAAACTAGTTGTGTGTAGATGTTTTATGCAACTGGATGTGCTCTGAATATGCTCAGTGGAGATGCTGGGAGAAAGTCATGAATATTCAGAGATGAATAAAATGCATTGTAAATACTAAGTTGCTGCTTGTAGTTATTATTATTCAGATTTTAGGTAAGTTTATTTTACTGATGTCACAGCGCTATTGTAAACAGGGACAGCCTTGGAGTTTTGTTGACATCTAGACTTTTCATTTGTCAATCTTTGTGAAGGGGAATAATACTTCCTCATGATTTTTTCATATTGTACTACACATAAATGTGTTAAATAAAAAAATAAATTAAAAAAATAATACTTTAGACCTTGATGGTTGTAATTGCTTTGATGGTGTATGTTGTGAAATGCAGAGCACGGTGTTAAGATGTCTCACTTGAAGCAACAGCATCAAGATCACATGCTTACAGTCTCGATGATGCAAGGGGTCAGGGGTCAGAGTGGATCAAGTTGTTTGGTTTTTGTGTCCAGCCTCTCTTCCTTGGATGACTTACATTCAAAGGAAGTCAAATATTAATCTTAGTGAGTTAAAAGTGAATCAGGGATTGAATTCTTGCTGATGTGATGCAAAAATGAAATAAAGCTGTGTGAGTTGAAAGTGTTACATCAGTTGTATAGGAAATGAATCAATTTTTTTTTTTAATGAGGTACAATCAATGCCTGACCTCTCTGTACCGGATGCGGACTGTCTTCTGCCAGTAAAGTATTATTACAAAGTTGATATTTTGCTTTCGTTCCAGGGAGTACAGGCTCTACTCACAGCCAAGAGAGGAAAGAAGCAGCCAAAGCGAGGAGTAAAGGTAGTTCAGGAAGCGGTAACGACTCAGACCAAGCCTCCATCATCAGTGGCAGCCGAGCTCCCAGTCAGTTAGGTGATGGATCCACCAGAGGCGAGTTACCCCCTCCTCATCCTCCTCCTCATCCTCGTCAGCTTGGCCTTATGACCGAAGACTTGTCTGCGAGTAGACAGTCCTTCCGAATGGCTATGGGCAATCCGTCAGAATTCTTTGTGGATGTCATGTGACAATAATATTCCTAGTCATTAACAACCTCTGTGAGTTTGCCAAAGCAAAATGTTACTGGCCAAATCACTTCTTTCAAAACAATTTTTGGTGGTGACTAGCAGAAACACTTCTGATTTCATCTTGTTTTTCACCTTTTTATGTCGAGGCATGACGAGATTGAAGTATCTTTCCTTCTTTAGAATTGTTTGACAAAATGAGAGCATATCCCAAGAATGCTTTGAAAGTGATGTTTGAATTCAAACTATAACCCATCATTTTCATGGTAGTGATATTATCCATTCTGAGAGTTTCCTGTGGAAACCACTCTTGTCTGTTTATATAGAATGTATGTGTTCTGTCATTCTCCATGGAAACACACTCACATGATAATTATGGGTGTAAAAATGCCCCGCATAATATTGTTACAACAAATAAAATTGAGGTCACCTTACAATTTATATCCTCTTTACTCCCAATTATTGGCATTTCTGCTCTTTCGAGATTCATTAGCCAAAGCAAAACCTTTCAAAAACGTATTGGAAACTCACAAAATACAGTATCAAAGGAATTCTGGCGACTTAAAGCCTCCTTCATTAATGCGGCATTCCATGTAATGTATGCATGCACAGCTGTTGCATATGCAATAATCACTAAACTGCACATAACCATGCTCATCATCATCATCATGTTGTCATATTTCGTTTGTCTCCACTAACATTGTTTCGTTTCCTCATTCAAAGTGTGTCATTATAACATGTAAAATGCTCATATCATAACTAACTGTGTCTTTCTAAGAAGAGTATTTGAAGAACAAGTGTCTCATTAGCATATTAGATTGGGGTTTATCCAATGAGAATATTGAATAGAGACTTACCCAATGAAAATATCAGATGGGAACATCTCAGAAAAATGAGGTAAGAACCTCCATAGTAGGTAACAACCTCCAAAATGAGGTAGCAACCTCCATAGTGGGTAACAACCTCCAATATGAGTAAGAACCTCCAAAATGAGGTAAGTACCTCCTTAGTGGATTATAATAAGTGGGTAAGAACCTCCAAAATGAGGCAAAATCTCCAAAGTGAGTTAATAACCTCTAAATTGAGAGTTTACATTCACATTGAAGGCTAAATGTTCAATTTGAAAATGGGTAGCTTAGGTTAGTTAAGATAAAAGGGATACTCTTCCTGGTAAGTCTTGCAGCATTTAAGAATATTTTCTTTGTTCTACCTGAAATTTCTCTCATCAAACATTACAAGAAAATAAGCTTGAAGATGAAAGGGTATAAATGAAAAACAACCTCATTGCTTCAGACACTCATGTAGGAGAATTGAAACATTAGCAGCCTTTGATAGTAATACTGTGCCAAATATAACAAATAAATAAATAAATAACCAGAAGCAACCATTATCGCTAATCACTTTCACACTTTTGTTTTCTCGCAATTATTATTTCTTTTTGCATTTCTTTTTGCATGTGATTCTGCAAATATGTAATTATATTTAGTTGCCAGTCTCAATGCTTTTCGTTTAATTCATTATTAACACTTATTTTGTATCCAATGCATGTAATTTGTTGCAATTATATGAATTTTATGGTCAAGCAGTGCTTTTATTTCAACTTGTATGTATCAGTGACTGTATTGCTACAGGTTGAATGTTGGAATGGGGAGACAGTGGGAGAGAAAGGGGAATGGGAGAGAAAGGGGGATGAATTTGAGAGGCAGGTTGAAGGATATCAGGGCCATTGGAGAAGTGAGTGGAAGGGGGAATGGGACTAGGAGGGGGTCATGGGCATTGTGAAGGGTTGAGCAGATATCTGGAGGTAGTTACAGCTCTAAGAAAGATTTAATATTTCATATAGAGAAAATTAATATATTGTATGGTATCACTCTTACTCAAAGATGATGCTAGTACAGATCAAAGAAGATAAATTTGCTTTACAATAGTTAGCATTTAAGATAAGATGATTGTTTCTTTACATGGGGAAAGTTAATCAAATATGTTATATTGGGGGTGGAGTTTGGGATTTGGTATGTACCTAGGTCGGATGTGCATAGTAGGTATGAGTTGCTATTATGATTAGCTGTCTGGGCTGATTGTTCATATTTTGGGAGAAGATATAGTGTATAGTGTACATGGTAAACAATGTAAGGTTTCGTAGTAATGAAATACCTACTGTCAAGACCAAGATAAACACAGGAAGAGTCGCATGAGAAGTCTGTGAACCAAACACCATAAGAAATTGAGAAGCAACCAAATAGAAACAACCAAATCAAGGAGTCTTAAAAAAGGAAATATAAAGAGATCTTCTAAGAAATTTGTCATAAAAAGATCTTTGACAAAAGGTTTCACAGAAAAAATATATTCTAAACAAAACAGGGTAGAAGTAATATGGGTGCCAAAAGCCTAACATTGATTGTGAACTATATAAGTCATTCAGATGTTTCATTATAATAATAATACCTTAATTTATTTTGAAGAATTAGCTGTTGATTAATTAGCAATAGTTAAGTTCAGTGGATTTGAGTAGTGTCAGAAGATGTTCTTTAATTCCAGCCTTGTCCAGCCACACAAGGGTGGGCCTTTCATCCTGAAAAATCTACTGTTTGCCATGTCAAACAGACTTTCTAAATGAAAATTAATCCAAAGTTAGCTAACATGGTTCATTACTGCCAACCATGAGGTGCTAGTCCATGCTAAGATGGTTCAATATTGCCCACCATGAGCTGCTAGTCCATTAGGAGGTGGTGTTAGCTAACATGGTTCATTACTGCCCACCATGAGCTGCTAGTCCATTAGGAGGTGGTGTTAGCTAAGATGGTTCAATATTGCCCACCATGAGCTGCTATTCCATTAGGAGGTGGTGTTAGCTAAGATGGTTTATTATTGCCCACCGTGAGCTGCTTGTCCATTAGGAGGTGGTGTTAGCTAAGATGGTTCATTATTGCCCACCATGAGCTGCTAGTCCATTAGGAGATGGTGTTAGCTAAGATGGTTCATTACTGCCCACCATGAGGTGCTAGTCCATTAGGAGGTGGTGTTAGCTAAGATGGTTCATTATCCCCTACCATGAGCTGCTTGTCCATTAGGAGGTGGTGTTAGCTAAGATGGTTCATTATTGCCCACCACGAGCTGCTAGTCTATTAGGAGGTGGTGTTAGCTAAGATGGTTCATTATGCCCACCATCACCTGCCAGTCTTTGTTGAACACTTACTGGCATGAAGACTGATTATTTTCCCATTGGGAGCCTTTCCCTCGCACTAAAATCAGCTCTAGCTTCTGATTGAAGTGACCGGTCCAGACTATCCGTAAATATGATTTGCATAATAAACAAGACTGTATTTTTCCTCCACAACAGATGAGTGATGCTGCTATGGATGTCCTGAAATCTATGAAGATGTAAAGCCCAAGGATGGGTGATCTTTGGTACACTCTAGTGCTGCATGATGGGAGTTTATTATCACTGCTGACTCTTCTGCCTAATGCATTGTGGTATTCATGTCCACGGACTCAAAAAATGTGTTTTCAACTATTCAGTGCTTTTCATGAGAAAGAGACCTAAAAGGATGAAGTAAATATAACACTGGCCCAAGTACTATTCAATACTACAGCCAGTCAGGTGTTGAGGGTTTCAGACATGTATCATGTCACATTTCACAAGCTGTTCCATGTTCATGCAATGAGATATGATTATCTCCTGTGTCTTGTTATATTACAGCATCAGGAATCCTCCAGTTAGTTTAAAAGTGATAGAAACAACAAGTTTTGAGATCTGATATAATTAAATTTGTTCTGCATTTCATCTTGAACCTAACCATAGCAAGTCTTAAATCGAGACTTGTCAAGTGTTTCACTCTGTGTGAGTGTAACATTCTGCTGTGTTCATTATTTGTAATTCACGAGTCACGGAAATATGGTTCCAAAGTTTCTCAAAACAGAAATGTTTCCTTTTGGCCGCAGACATGAACACAATATCAGTGTTAATACACATACTTTGGGACCTCTTGGCACAAATGCCTTCTGATGAACAAAAACTATCCTTGTAGAGTTATCAGTTGGGTTCATACTTGAATTATCATTTATGTGCAAAGTGATGATTCAGGATTAGTATTAGTAGTATTGGTATTACTAGTAGGAAACTGTAACAGGTGGTCTCAGACATTATAAAAGTCACAGCATTGGAAGAGACTTGAAGCAAGTTTAAGGTTTGTTGGTTTATCTATGCAGACAGTAAAGTACTTGAGGATTGTGGATTGGTTTCATTGAATAGTTTGGTATAAGTTATTAGATATTAAAGTACTTCAGGACTGTGGATGGGTTTCATTGAATAGTTTGGTATAAGTAAATAGATACTAAAGTATGTCAGGATTGTGGATTGGTTTCATTGAATAGTTTGGTATAAGTAAATAGATACTAAAGTATGTCAGGATTGTGGATTGGTTTCATTGAATAGTTTGGTATACTTCAGGATTGTGGATTGGTTTCATTGAATAGTTTGGTATAAGTAAATAGATACTAAAGTACTTCAGGACTTGTGGATTGGTTTCATTGAATAGTTTGGTATAAGAAAATAGATATTAAAGTACTTCAGGACTGTGGATTGGTTTCATTGAATAGTTTGGTATAACTAACCAGTGAGTTGCTGCACTGTGGTTTGATTTGGTGGTGCAGCAGCTACAGGTATATAGTTGAATCAGTGTTGGTGTCTCTAAGTGTATTCAACATTAACAAAGAATCAATATTAAGCTTGAGTATTCATTGAATCAGTATATTGAAGTTTATTATGTAGAATGAACAAAGCAGTGATAATGAAGTAGGGTCTGAAGAAGTCTTCATCAAATATTATTTTAACACAAGTAATGTTGTAGGTAGTTGAGAGGGGAGGGGTGTGGAGGAGGGGGGGTAATGACAGTGGTGACAGTTAACATTTCACTTATTAAAGTGGACTGCTATTTTGTCCTACAGCATTTCAAAGTCTGGTTCTGCATTCTGAAAATTAAACTTTTGTATACTGTAATTTATAAAGTGGAAACTTAGTGTCCTACTCTAACAAGATAAATTGTAGTCGTTTAGTACTGATTAATTGATATTATTTGTTTAACCATTCAGTGATGGAATATGAAGCATTCTCTCAGTTCTGCAACAAAGTGCATCCCTGGGGTGGTTTTCTTTCCTTTTGACAATTAAGAGATATTTATTCATCAGCGCTGATTATTCATTATTGCCAAAATTAACCAAATTGATTCTATTATGAGTACAATCACAATCAAAGTTGAAACACAACCTTGAATTTTGAATCACAGTCAAATATTTATTGTGGGGAGCTCTTGCTGTGTGTGATAACACAATTTCGACTTGTATGAATTTCCAAGGCTAAATTAATTGTTTGCATTTTGTTCAGAGGGTAAGGAAGTCCCTAATAATCCAGAATTTCTCTGTGATTCCTATGAAGTAAACTAATTTTATCAACTTGTTATTAATACTAAGAAATTGTAATGTTAAGTGTAGCAGTAGGATCAGCAAAATCTGTTTTCAAAAGACATTAGAGATATTTAGAAAAAGTAAATTCTATCATGATTATGTTTTCAATGCCTGTCAGTATTTCCTGAAAAGATTTAGCATTTTATTTATAGGAAAAGTGACAATTTAAGTTAAGTTTCATTAATAATTTTAAGTCTCTGTAAGTCAGGTTTAGTATTCTGTATGAAAGTGTGTATTCAGTCTGTGTACTATTCAGTCTGTATGTCTCCTCACCCAAACCCCTCCCACAATCTGCTGAATATGCATTCTGTTGAATATTCATAACAGCATCATATTGTAGTATTTTCAGATAATGTTAGTATAATCCAATTTCTATGTAGAGATATCATTTCTGTACTTTGTAAATAGAAACAAACCGATCTGTTGTCGCATGGAAACTGTATTTATGTAGATGGAATCACCAGACAAAGTCAAAATATTGAGTTTTGCTAAAAGCTTCTTGAAGTTCTTGTGTCTAATAGACGTTGTTTTAATTGAACACTTCAGCTTCATACCAAAGAGTGGCAGGCCATTGGTTTTGTTTAATGTGGTCATATTCTTCTTTTATTTCTCTCTTTTTCAAAGAAATTGTTGTAACAAAGATGAGACAATTTGTACATACCCTCAAGCTTCTGTTTTATTTCTGGTCTTCGTGTGTCCTGTTTGTCTCAATGACCTGGTTTTATGGCTCCCAAATAAAATGTTGACACTATATATTAGTACCACTGGTAGATAAAAGCATTTAGTCTAACTATATGCAATCCCTACAACTTATGCCCCAATCATTAAACCATTCACATTTTACTCTTTCCATATTTCCTTTATTCACATTTTCATTAATCATACCACAACAACATACCACAACAAAATACTTCTCTTAACAATTAAAGTTACTTGCAACATCCACAAAATTTTCCCTAAATTTTTTTTTTTTTTAAAGATAGGATGCGTAACTTGACAGTTCCATGTATCCCATACAAAGTAAAATGCTCTACAAATAATGCCATGCTCATTTTTTATGATGTGTACAATTCAACCAGTAAACATCTGATTGTCAATGTCCTTCTGAATAGCTAGCAACACTCGCTCACATGGGCGGGATTACGGGGGGGGCAAGAGGGGGCATTTGCCCCCCCCACTTTTTCCCAAATCTTAGTTCACTTTTTTGTCGCTTTTGCAGACAAATGTGCACAACCCTAATCGAAATTA
>KN888260.1:51958-70416 GCA_000934455.1 Apostichopus parvimensis | reverse complement strand
TGGCTCTTTTAGTCGTATTTATGATGCAAATATTGTGACATTTCCATGACAATGGTAATCTTTCTCATCAGTACGAAAAAAATAATTTACCCCTAGCTGAGACAATCCTATTGAGTGTTGAACATTACAAGTCTAATGCTGCACAATAAGTACAATACATTTAAATAAAGGAATATCATTTTATGTCCATACTCTAATATGCGCATGCATGATTTCCTAACAAAATCAATTTATTACAATTCAAGTGCTCATATAACCTCAGATCCACAACCCCATTAAATCTGTTGTACCAACCCTATCTTACATTTAAACTGTTCCACACAGGAAATTGTTGACCGGGTTTATCAGATAACAAGGGCTGTAAGGAAGTGAATATATTGTAATCTACAACAGACATTTTAGTTAAAAATCTGTAGAGCTCTCTAGGATTAATCTATCTTTTAAGATTAAACTATCTTTTCAATTACCAGCAGACAAAAAGTCCACAGAAAAAGTATGTTTGAAATTTAGAATTTCCTCTTTTTAATGGTAGGTCTAGAAGCTAGAGGAGGCGATGTCCCGGAAGTGGGATGGGGCTTGGGGGGAGGGTGGCGCAGTGCTTACTGCTAAACACTTCAAGTCACAGTAGTTTAGGTAGACAGTAAAGTGCATATAGATTGGAGACGGGTAAAGAAAAGATAGATGAAAATTTCTCCCAGTTCAGGGAATTATTTTACTACCGTTGAGGTTTAAAGTATATACAAACTGGCAAGATTCTGTGTAAAAAAATTGCTAAATTTCTATAACAATCTGTTACTTTACATAGCAGCTTGATATGTAATAACATCAGATCAATTCTTCAGTACAAACAGCACATGGACCCAGTTGTGTACAAAGGGATAAATACAGCACTGTACATCACTGTACATTACTGATTACGTACTGTACAACTTCAAACTGATCCCCCCCCCTCTCTAGTTTGGCAAAATACATTACCTCTTATGTAAAACATCAATTCCATTCCCCCCCCCCCCTCTCCTACGTGACATACTACAGTATCTTGTATTAATGATAGAAGAGCCTGTGCTGGCACTGAGTATATAATTAACCTGTGATTACAATATTATTATAGCTGAGTGAATGCACTCTATAACTGTACAGTCCCTGACCCAATTAATTGAATCAAAACAAAATCAGCAAATTATTTGTTTAAATTATTGATCTCTTTCGGTTTAAAGTGTTTCCTTGCGTTTCAAATTTAAAGGAAATACATACAAACAATCACAGTCATTTTCAGTCATCAAATGACAGATTTCATCCATGAACAACACCTGTGATACATTGAAAAATAAGGAAAAAACATAATCATCAAACATAAATTTATTTCCTTTTTCGAAACGCACCTAATCACTTTTAAAGCTGATAGAAATATTTGCGTCTAAGAAATACAGATATTATTTTTTACAGGTGCATGCGGTACTCCTTATTAAATTACATTGTTCTTCAATTTTCCCAGTCTGAGCAATCTACAGTATAGGCCTAGATACAGAACTGTTATAAGGAAGTGTGTTCTTCTCATCCCCTCAACCTGAGTTTTAATTCCACCTAAGGATAACCTTCAAGTCCTTCTCTGATTATAAAGGAAGCAATCTGCCTCACAAAGTCTGTGTCTAAGCCACGAATGTGTATACAGCTCTCTCTAACTCTCTTGAACACATCTGACTTAACGATCACTCCACCCTTCCAAACTTGCTCACTTCATATTTGCTTGAACTAAGTGACACATCCCTATAAACCAAACTCTTAACATTATATACATAGTTGAATGCATCAAGACAATTTTCTCTTCCTACCCTCATTTGTTTTGGTTGTTGCCATAGCAACAGACTTTTAAATCACTATTTATGCAGCATTGAAAGCAAGGATTGTTCAGTAGAGCTGGGACACCTTTTCCCATCTGGTTCAATTACAGAATGTGGGTATGGAATTTACTGTGTATGGAATGTACTGAGCTCAGAGAGAAATTAATACTGAAGTCTGTAGCCTGAGTTGAATGCATTTACATGATAGTAGAAGTAATGTGAATCTTTAGCATAAACCTGGACAGTACGTCAATAAAGTCACTCACCATATATGTAGTACACGACAAACTAGCATGTTAATTCAAACATGTCCATGCTGTTATGTGAGTGTGAAGCACTTAAAGGGCAGACATAATTGGATGGCATAGGACTGGAGGCCAACATCATCTCAGGGGGGATACTGTACATGTATCAAGGATTTTGTGCAATATATCAGAAAAGGGAAAACGTATGAAAGTTACATTACATGAACAGAATGTCCGAAATTTGTGCCTACATTTTATTTCCCAAACAGATTTGAATATGAAAATGTCTCCTCCATACACACCTCCTCTTCCTAACCACCCCCCCCCCCCTTCAACCTATCCCCTAGAGCTGCTTATTTCATATTAACCTCATTGGACATACATTAACCAATTGATATGTAACTTCTCAGTAACTTCTTCAATCCAAGTGACAGACAAGGAAGTAGGATGAAAGAACTCCAGTACTACCTAGGGAAGGGTTTCTCAACAGGTCACCCACAAATCTGGCCCAGATTTGGGCACGGCAAGAAAAATAAATCCGCCCATGTACTGTACAGTTTTGTACTCAGGTATGCGTGCCTTTAAAGGTTAAGGCTTGAGCACCCTACCATGCATCCCTGTAACTCAATCTAGGTATAGTTCAAATTGGCTTGCTACAGTTCTCTGGCCCTTTGTTTCAAACAATGTTTCTCCGTCTGATCTGAACCCCCTCCCCGGGAAATTAACTGACATCCCCTTCCCTAGGGAGTATGGGGAGGGGAACTTAATGAGTAAAAGCCTCACCTCTATTATGACTTGCTGTAATCTTGATCACATGCCTAGTTGTTGACATACCGTCATAAAGAGCCTGGTCATTTGACGGCCATTTTCCAGATCCTCTCTAATCATTTCTGCATTGAAGACAAAAAAAGAACAAGGCTCAATCGATTAGATTATAGAGAAAATTTCATAATATTCGGGACCGATTATGTAAAATATTTAAATTGAAGGATCCCTACAGGAATACAATAACAACAAGCTGAAATATTAGCTACGGCATTCCGTGTAAAAATGATTCAACTATATACTGATACTTCTGGAGACGAAACTATACGCAGTATGAAGTTTCGGGTATCCCAAGGGTAATAAAACCTACAAGAGACCTCATTTGAAACAGTTCCCATGCCAAGATCTTACAAACATGTTGTGTTGATGTTGCATTATAATAGCTCAACTTCAGAAATCAGAACGATTTGGCTTCTGAAGAATTCTATACTTTGGGTATATTCACGGTGTGAATTCCATTTTTTTTTAATGACATCAGCTGGAGCTTGGAACGAATCGGATTATACCACACCACAGTGGTCAGAGGTTACATTTAATAATAACACGACAAACCAAGCAGTTCTCATAAATATTACACTCCGTTAAGCTTCTCTGTCACAAAATTAATTTAGATTCTATATTTTATTATAAAGTTTCACACATTGTCTTAGGATATTACAGTATGTACATATATAGATTCCTGATCATATGAATGAGTCAAGGTCCATTCACTTAGCACAAGAACAAACAGAAATGACTCCCTCCTATGGTTGTTTCCACATACATACACTTTGCTGCCATTACAAAACAAAAGTAGCATTGTGAACTGTTCAAATTAAAATACTGATCACTTCCTTTTCAATACTATTACAACAAAAAGAAACACAGCTGACGAACAATGTCACCTTTATACTTGACCCAATTATTTAACGCAGATACCTCATGAAGCAGTTAATGAGATCAAGTATGACTCCTTTGTAATTTAAAAACTATATACTCACATGAAGTATACATAAACACACTGGGTAATGTACAAGCACACCTTCTCTCAATCAATACTACTACAACACTTGTACATAGAAACAGTGTACATTTGTCACACATGTGCACTGTTAACATACATTTTTTAATTGAAGGAGTTTTCTTGAAGCGTGACTTTAGGCTTTAAACTAATTTTAATATATTGCAGACCATGAAAACACAGCGAAATGACCTTTTGAAACAAAATTAAGTTCATCAATTGAAGTGACTGTAGACTATTTAGTCTAATAACACTGCAGACCATTAGGCCAGTTCCTCAGATACAAGACCAAACACAACACAGGGAAACATAACACATTTATGGCCTCAAATGACATGACATGTTTACACGTATACATTACAAATTTTGTCAAGGACAAATAAATTTGAAGGTCATGCCAGAATGCTCCAATTTATAAAGAGAAAAAGAATATTAATAAAAGAATATGAGTTATTAGATTTTTATAAAACCTTGGGTGAACATTAACATTGAGGGTCGCAATGAGAAGCCGAGACAGACATCATCTCTTTAGTCTTAAAGGAGTATTCCTTTAGAGTTAGTATATTTTTAAAGGGGAATATATTTTAAAAAAAAGCTCAATAGCTACCATAAGAATCATTACTTGTGCTCTAATTTTTCTCTTTCCTTTTTTAAACTTTTGACATATCAAGACTAACATTTTGCCAAAAGTCACACCCTTAAATAGATATATAGCCATTATTTCATCTCCCTTAATTCGCAGCTATAATTGTGACTTAAATAGACTGCCACCATTTCCTTCTACAGGGGGAACAAACGACAATGTTCAGACTCAATTTAGTTTACGAGCTAATTCGTTGCAAACAGTTTGAAATTACTATTTAAGTCTACGTAGCTCCCATCAGATCTGTGCATGCAATCGTGTCAAAATTCCTCTCTGTCAAATTTCCTTTGCAGAAATTTGTCCACTTGGAAATGACATAGCTGGGAAGCAATATAGTTCTCCTTCTCTCCCTTTCAAGGATACTGTAATTGTGTTTGAGACTTCATTTTCAGCCCCGAGAAGATCATTTACCGTAAATTATAGTGGTAAGATTTGTGTGTTCCTTTACGTTGCACACTGATGTGTTGTATACCATAGAATGCACTTTGAAGCTGCAAATTTTCATTGCCTTTGAATATTTTTAATCCAAGTCCTCTTCAAGTATACATCTCATTCTGGCCGAATCTGATCAAACCATCATTTCAAACCACATGCTACTTAGTTGAAGTAATAAAACCACACCAAAGAGCACAATCAGAGAGATCATCAATAATACTGTTTTCCTTAGAAAGGACATTCATCCATTAGCTTTGCATAGTTACTATATACAGGATCCTACTGTATGACACAGACAATGTCCACATCATCTACTGGTAGACCAAAAATGAAATTTTTTTTTGAGTGAATGCATCAGGGCGAGGTATAAATCAGGCATAACTGAGGTTTAAAAGATAATGTCTAAGCTCAGTATTCTCAGATACCATGCGGTAAATCCCCCCTAACCCCCCCCCCCCTTCAGATTAATCTGGATGTATTTTGTAAATATTTTGAAAACCCTAATCCCTCATCTCCTTTTATATATATATTCATCATCTTCGCTCAAAGGTTCGGCCAAATACATCCATACCAATCTAGTCACTGTTTTGTGTGACCGTCCAAAGAGTAGCAGTGTGTACATTGCACTAACGGGTATCATTCGACTCTTTACATTAAATAACTTTCAGAGCCAAATTTAGAATACCAGATATTCACGACGGTCCTTGACAAATATCAAGTGTTGGCCCTCGAGCGGTTTTCCTCCGCTACAGTCTCGACGAGCATGGATTATCTCTGTTATTATGTGGCCCAAGGATGTATGTTCCGAATATGTAAACATGTTACAATGTAAATGAACAAATTGTTCGTTCGGTTTAAGTCTTGATCCATCCGAACAGTTTGGGATGACGAACGTCGCACATTACAGGAAGATAAAAAAGAGAGCAAGGCACCAGAAGACTTCCGTCCTCCGAAAAAGCCTCCGGCTCGACGAGCATCATCTCAAATAAGAACACTTGCCTCTCAAGTTTCCTCTCGCAGAATGCTGTCTCCAGTAGACGACACAAGCAGAAAGTTCAACCGCCTTGACTACATGAGTAATCATCCAGGGGTTACGAATTCTCTTCAAATATTATATCGAAGGATTGATCGACACACATCTAAAAATAACCCAGCTGAGAAAACAGCTGAAAAAGTCAGTAATTTGGTATTTTTTTACTAATTTTTTTTTTTGGTACAAATGTTACAAATTGGAATTTACTGGAAAAAGTTATACCCTGGATTATCTGGACCTCCTTAATCCAGCTTCTGGATTATCTGGATTCAAAAATCCAATCCATCCATAATTCATAATTTATAATATTACAAAATTATGTCTTGCCACTTGAGTCTGCTGATTCAAATTCCGTACGTGTATTGTCATCGCGATCGACAAAGCACTCTTTTGTAGATCTTTCAGGGAAATTTTGTTTGCCGAATTTGTCTGTCTGTTTGAAGTCCCTTTGAAGTTCCATTAGAGTGGCTGGTTTTACAGAACTTGCTCCTATAGTTTCCAATGTTAAGAATATCCTTGATTGGAAACGTTTGTTCGTTTTATGCAGTCACATCATGTGACAAGTAATCAAATGATTAATAAATAAAATTAAAACTCAACCTTTTACGACACCGTTTTACTGTTACTAGCCACATTCAGATTCCAAGCAAGGACACCTGACAACAAGTTACAAAACGGGGTGTACAAAACTTTCTAATATATTTGATATCAACATTGTTTTTTTCATTTTTTTTTTTACATTCTTTTTTCCCTTTTTTTCCCTTTTTTTTCCATTTGGGCTTGACTATCATTTACAGTGAAACATTGGCAAATATGAACCCCTGGACACCTTTGAGTTTTATGTCAACAAACCTACAGAGCTGATTATATCAATTTTATGTACAGGACTTACAGAGAAGCTGAACTATGTACCCTCCTGTACGAAATCTCAACATTTGAAGACATCTCTTATCCACTGTTAAGTTATCAAACCTTTACATTTATATGTTTCTTTGCCTTCATCATCAGCAGCAGCTGTGAAGAATAAAAAATCTTTAATCTTCTCAATCTTGTCTTTTAATTGAAATTCAATACCCTAAATTTGCCTGTCTCGACACTCCATAGCATATCACAAATCTCGTCCAAGATGATGAACATGGAGTTGATACAATCCATACCTACCATTCCATTTGCTAACGACATTACCAAGCCTCTGGCTGGCGACAGGAGTTTGAAGACATGCTACCAAATTAAACCTTGTCAACGAGACGTACCGCTACGGGCAAATCTCATCCAATGAGGGTAGAGGTAGAGCTAGAGGCCAATGGCATATGGCGTAAATTTTTTTTCAGCTTGTATAAAGAGCGCCCTAAATCCCATTGCCATGTTTGGGCACCGACACATAGATATATAAACAAAGCCAACATACCTACAGTACCTGTGCACAATCACATCTGGTCTTTTCGATTGTTGGATTGGTGAATTTATCATCAATAAAAAGAGGCAGATATTTTTCCAAGGCCGGCGAAGGAATAGATGATATAACTAATGCCCATCCCAAAGGATGTATACTTAATTAAGGTTTCTTACTCATTTGTTGAGGAAATCAAAACAATGACAGAAAATGTGCACCATGGGAATATGACAAGCTTGTTCGTGAATTAATTTAAAAGTATCTTTTAAATAAATCAGACCATTGTCTTGAGACAGGCAAGACCACAAGGAATTAAGTGGAAAATACAGGGATTAAAAATTAGGGATTAGTGTAATCTATATGTATGTTAAAATAGCCAGAAAAGATTAAAATTTTAATATGAAATGTCCTTTCCGTGGATATGTTTTTCTTTTTGTTGTTGTCGTTGTTGTTGTTGACAGTTGGAGTAATATCTTAATAATAGCATGTACTGAACATCATGTTGTGACAGCCGATCATTGCTACAATTAAGTACTATCCATTAAAGGCCATTACTGTTGCTCCCAGATATGTTAGAAGGTCAAGGTTATATGGTCACCCATGCTCAAAGTACTTTACCACCACAGTAAAAGCAGTTACCCACATTTTAGATGTCTTATGGTCTAATTTTAATACTCCTCAATGGCTGGGAATAATTTTCAGGACCTGAGCCTCTAGGAGGCTGCATTTGAAAACTTTTAGCAATTTTGAGCATGCTAACCTTTGGGACCAACATTGATGAGCTTTAAAGCAATACATCTTCTTGCTTCAGTTTCTGTCTAAAGAAGATAAGGGCCAAGTTTTGAATGTGGGACAGGGTTGAGTGGGAGTGGGGGGGGGGGAGGATATGGCAGTATTATGGTTTGGATGGATTTCAAACTTCCTTGGTTTGACTGTGGGGTACCAAGGTCATTCATTTGGTTAAATGCAGTAACTTATAAGGCATTAGTTCTTGTGATAAAGGAAATTGCTAAAAGTTGGGAACATTAAACTTATTTTATTGTTTAATAAATGTTCATATATATATATTTCTGCAGTGTAATAATATGTTGGAAATTGAACACCATTATACCCCCGACCATTTTTCAACATTCTAGCTTATTAAGCATAAAACAGCAAATCTAATTATCTTTCAAATATAGACTACATACAATAACAATGGTAAATGTACAGTATTTGTAATCAGTTCAAGAGAAACAAAATCAACAAAAGGCATCTAACTCGATATAATGACATCAACTTGCAAAAACGACTGTACAAAGCTACAGTACTGTTCGGTCACAATACTGTAACGTAACAGTACACAATTTGTCACCAAATGGCTGGGGGTCATTTATTACAAAGTAGTTATTATTATTACTGTATAATCACTACTCTGCCTTCTTGCCTTCGCAAAATTCCTGGAAAGACACCCTACCGAGTTATAAAACAAAATCTTTGTTGAAGCAAAGAGCTAGAGAGTTTCAAAACCAATTTAAGCTTGAATCCACCACCTCCTTAGGTAAAGTAATTGGGATCGACACATTATTCTGTGGTGAACTTAAATCAATACGAAAGGTCTAGTTGGAAACTGAATTTAGGAAGGCATATAAAAAACCGAGCGACTTCGTCATTGTGAGAGAAACCAATGAGTCACTTCGTCAGAAGGATAAAACAAAAAATAAGAAAAGCTGGTATGAAAAAAAGTCTCCAGTGAGTCAGTATTAAACGACAGTATTGTTCTAAACCAGTGACTACATCTGTCTGGTCTGTTTACGATACATGCTAATTCGAGATGGATAGATCCAATGTTTACACGAGGCTTGTTGAAGTAGCGTGTAACAGCCAGGGTATTACAAATCAGATCTAAATATTGCGAGGCCTGACGCTATGACTGACGCATGGGGGATGATTATAACTTGCACTCTTCATTATTAGCAGTCTTTCATGACCTCATGATGACTTTGCATGAATTCAAACTAAATTTGGTCATTTCCTTGAGAAGAATCCTGAGTCATTTCTTAGATCCATATTGACAAATACATATCGTGTCTCACAACTTTGTACAATCAACTGCATATTAATGTACATTTATACAGTATCAATGTGTATGACATATGTACATAGTAAACATGTATTTGGAAACCTGGTCTGATCTCTAATAGACAAAAGTGTATCACAATCAAATCAGTAGGACTGATAACCCACCAGAACTTTGTTCTTAATCAGGTCAATATTACATTGTGCACAAAGGTACATGTTGTATGTAGTACGATATATCCAAATCAATATTAATAAGTACATGCACAAAGGTACACATATATGTAGTACAATATAAATTTACAAATCAATATTAATAAGTGTACATGACTGCTGGTACACACAATGGTACTGTAAGTCATATGGTTCCATTTAAAACTAATTACAATCACACACACACATGTATACGAACACACATATACAGATATTTGTTATGTTCAGGAAATAATTCATCTGGTGGATAACTCAACAATAACACTTTGCCAAATGATCTCACTTGTAATGCAAATTGCAATTTATATGCAAAGATACTAAGTAATTTGTGAGCTGCCAGGGTCCTTAGCATCATCTACGGTGCACAAGGCTGTTAAACCTCAAATTTTACTCCATATGCTAATGTAAATACATACCCAATTCCTTTCTTAATGTTTACAATTTGACAGAAACCTGACAAGTGAAGTATATACACAGCTGTTCCTGAAGCTATAGATCCAAACAAATTAATATGTACCCACATGCAGTGTTTTGGGACAATTTTACTGGTTGAAACAAACAAAGAAGGTTTAAATACTGTAGTGCCTGGTATGAATAAGTTACAAGTAATTTATACATGTTGTGGATATAGTACGGTCTAGCGATACATCTATCGCGGAGACATTATTTTACCGGAACTTTAACAACGATCATTCCGATCAAGACGTACAGTAGCTTGCCTGATGGATTTGCAGAATCCCTCCAAGTTCAGATATAGTAAACATTGAGGAAGGACAGGCTGACAAGGAAGCAGTGTACAGCAAAAGAGAAATTATGCATTAATTAATCAATTACATTTTTCTTTAATTAGGTCCTCTGCAGCAAAATATGAAAGTAACAAGTATTCTGAGCCCTGTCTTTAACTAAGTATAATAATCACATTTTAATAGTCATAGTTTTTTTATTTCCTTTTTGCCTGTTTTTCCTTTTTCAGTATAGGTCTATGGGCAATTCCACGGTTACTCACGTTACATTTTTGAAGACTTTCGCTCACAAATGGTTTGATAGCTCCACCAATCATTTATTTGAATGACTGCTCTCTATGCATTGATAGGGTAACTAATTTACCTCAACATTGGCGAAAACACAATTTGATTATCTTGTTTCTTGTAGGAGATAGGTACATGAAAGTGTCGGTTACTCACGTTACATTTGAAAATCACCCTGAAAAATTAACTTCACTCAAAAAGTGTCCTCATACTGGATATATTTAAAGAAAATGGATACATGTTTTTTGGACCTTAGGTGATGATAAAAATACTGAACACAATTAAAATCATATCTGGTTTCCTGTCTCGGTGAAAATGAGGCATTCACCGGTTACTCACGTTACGGTTACTCACGTTACAGTTTGTCCACCTATACAATACATAGGGAATCAGAGTCCGTGAGGAACTTGCTGCTGGATAATGACTAGGAAACACCCATATATCAGTGGAATTGACATTTTGAACATCTTCTCCAGTGTAATTCAATAATATCACAATCTAAATGAGATATACCATGTCTTTTTAAGATAATGCATGAATCATATCTTCACATATCGGCAACAAATTCTAAACATTGTAACTAAGTTTTATTTGAGGACTAGCAGTGTGTCAAACTTGAATTTACCCAGAATATAATACTAAGGGAACTAAATCTCTCTGGGGAAGTAACAGGCCAACTGAACAAAAACCATGAACCAATAGGAAATTGTTAACATATCAATTGAACATTGAGTAACGTTTGGAAGCGGCTTTGGAAGAGAGCTGATTCGTTTAGTCTTCAAAAGGCGACAGAAAATTTGAAGTGCCCACGGTTATTGTCAAAGGTTGGTGCATCAAGTTTGGTGATGAGTTTCTCTCTGAAATAGACTTGTGCCTTGGGTTTAGCCATTTTTAATTGGGCCCAGCTGGCTGCATCACTGACACTTGTACGTCGTTCTGGTCCCCCTTTGCTACTATTACTCCAGGGTACAATACCCCTTCGTATTCAACGGCATACCAGTCACCAGGTTCTATATCAGCATTGCCACTCGCTGAGCAGGTTGCATTTTTCTGTGGCCTCCCCCATCTCCTGAGGGGGGTATTCCTTTCAGCAGAGCTGTTGCCATCATCTGTAATGGTGAAGGAGAAGACATCCTTGTTCTGTACCTGCAAGTGATGTTTACTGGCCATTCCAACGATTTGCTTGGCATTCTCAAATACAGATTTCAGACCGAGTTCGCTATTTCTCGCCTCAATTTCAGCTTGCGGCATCAGTATGGGTGTCCACCTTGGGCATCCCAGTGGTTGCTGTTACGTTGCTTTTTTGCATTGGTAATGCCTTCCGAGATTTGACTTAGCTCCATGCACGACGCTTCACTGCTCCACCAATCCCATCCACAGCATCTTGAGATTGTGCTTTTCTTGAAGGCGGATAATAGCAGCAGCGAGGAATCTGTTCTTAAATTGTGAAGCCGGACCATCCGATCAGACAGATACAGACTTCAAAGCTTGGGTTAGGCCATCAAGGACTTTGTCCACATATGCCATAACTGTATCCTTGGAGTGGACCAGGCTGTCTGATGCCACAACACTGGAATGGAGGGAAACGGAGTGCCACGCTGCTACTGTGAACAGGCTCACCTGTCTTTGGTTCCAGTGGGCAGTCTGGATTTCATCTTGAGATACACATGTGTAGTTCTCAGAGAAGTGTATTTGGATCAGGGCCTTGGTAGAATTGAAGGAAGTGGATCCAGCCCTTTGCGCTCCAGGTTGAAATATGCAGGAGGAGGCAACTTGTCATCTAGTGGCCACCCTCCGAGCTTCTTGCTGAATCTTCTTCATGGGTGATGGGAGAGTACTCTCCAGGTGTTGTACTAACCCTAGCCCTAACCCCCACTGCCCTCTCTTATTGAGCAATTATTTACAAGACAATAATAGGCATTTCCTGCATTGTCTCAGTGTGTTAGCTTGGTTACTCACGTTACACATTGGTTACTCACGTTACACGGTTACTCACGTTACAGATTTCAGTGATCTATCACTCACACATGATGGGTCTCTCCTCATTAGTGATCTTGTTTCCACACTTGGGACTATGAGTACTAACGAAATTATGGTTATCAGATTTCCACTTGTTACAGAAATGTCACATAGAGAAAAAGTTGTTTTTTCGGTTACTCACGTTACATCAGTGATTGAAGCCTGAAAAATGTCTGTTCTGAAGTTGTCATGAAGAAATTTTGAAATGTTTTTCTGTCATAACACAGTCAACATCAGTATCTATCATAACACATAATAAAACTACTAAATACTAGCTGATGAGTATCATATAGGATGGAATGGAATGTATGATGTATTTTCAGGATTATTTTGAGTTCTCATCCTCCTTGATTAATTGAGCCATGTATTCAAAATTTGAGTGTTGGAGAAAAATTGCTTACATATTCCACAAACTTAGATATGTATACTACAACATTAGACTGGTAGCAGGTTGAAAACTGACACTTCTTATTTTTAGGCCATGTCCCCTCCATCATGGAATTGCCCCTATAATGTTTCTTCAAGTTCCTATTCCTAATTAACTTTCTTTCCTGTTTTTCTTCTTTTGGGAAGGGGTGGGGGTGGTGGGATGGGGTGGGATTGAGGGTGGGGGCAGGGTGGGTGGGGTAGGATGGTTTGGCAGCAAATGTTTTTTGTATTGTCATTTTGCAGAGATTGAAGCTGAGTTAATTTTACCTACTTTCTCACTAATAAATTCTTTCTTTTGACTGTTTTCCAGAGCCACAAATTAGTTTTGTTTTTTTACTCAAAGTGTACATATTTACTTTGTAGCTATGTCTATTTACAAGAGAGCTCAACTGGAAAGCCTAATTGGTCATTGCAAACCTTTGAAAATTGACACCAAACAGACTTCCAAATTACTGCTTTATCACTCAATCAACATGCCACTCATTTAACTACTAAACAAAAGTATTACATGGCAGAAGCCTACGGCATTAGTTCCTTTGTTTTTGATCCATGTTGTTATTATGTAATACATCAACATTTATGCTAATAAGGTTGGGATATTTTTCTCCCCCCCCCCCGCACCCCCTCATTTTTTCCCCATTCTTCTTTCTGTTGTGTGTATTTGTGATACTTCGATCACATATCAACCTTAGATAAGTCTGACATATAACCGTTAACCAAGTAATCAAATTTAACCGACTCAATAAATACTCATGATAAAATGTAAGGTCCCAGACTTAAGATATCCAAACACAAAATATCTATACTTCCTCAACTCAGGAGAGACTTGACAAGGAGACATGATACACCATCATTAATAAATCTAATCTGCTTTCCTTTGGGGGTGAATGACAATACAGTAGCTCTGCTATGATGAGATAAGACAGATATTTACTGTACTTCCAGCATATTTGATGATTTTAAAGGGTGTGAAGTCTCGTCAAAAAGAAACATCTAATGCAGGTAATCTGACCTAGTTTCGAATGAGGTGTAACAGAAGTGTTAGACACCACCATCAATCCCAGAAAATACACACACACACAGCTTGCTATCATCGCTAATTAGACACTAGTGTACAGTCAGTACATGTACAGCTGCGGTCAATACCCACAGCACAGTGTACAACAATACAGCGATGGACATCTCAGGTCCAGCTAAAGATAACAAGGTATCACGTTTCATTACTGTACTGTCTGCATTTTGTAGCGACACTAACAAAACGTCACTTGCAAGCAACGAAAAGTTAACTTTTTCAGATGGCCGCACGTGGTTTGGGGCGAGTCTTCAATGCCTTTAAGAGAATGATGCCCTTAAATTTGGTGATGCACAAATTACTGTACATAGAACTTTCTATCAAATTTTGTGACTCTAGCTGATATAATAATAACATAACATATCTAAATATTCAGAGACTAGCTGGACTGTAGGCTCAACCACAATACTTAGTCATTTCCATTTTATACAGGTCTGTAAAACCACAAATCTCACAGAAAAAATCTGTCCTCTTTTTGCCATTTTCTAATTTTTTGCCTTAGTTTCAACCTGAAAATATTACTTTCCTCTTTTTTTTTCTTTTTCTTTCTTTCTTGTTGGGGGGAATTCGATTCACAGGGAATGAATCACTCTATTTAATCAGGTTGATAGTAAATGAAGCAAACGTAGATTCCAGAGATATCCGCATGCCTCGGGGCATTGGATGACATTGGCAGCGAGGGAATCATACCCGTACGCTTTGCTAAACCTGGGTACACAGTACTGCAGGGATAAAACCATAATCTGTTTATTAACGAAAATGAAGAATAAAGTAAAAGCAAGTTCAAAATTGCAATAGATCTAAATAAACATTTCATCTTTCATCTTTGGCATGTCTCCTACAGATCTAAATATTCCGCACGCGCGAGGGAATTTGATGGCGTAGCGTAACACATACACACATTGTATAATACAGTGTACATACAGTAGAACACAGTTTGTCAACAAAGGGACTGGTATACCAACCTGTACATATATGAATTTTTTTTTTTTATAAATTTCAAGGGCAATTTTTTTTTTTACTATTAGTAAGTTACTTTAAAGAAGACGTTGAACTTTACAAAAAAGTGCATGTAAGTTTTCAACATAACTGCCTCTTGATGTCCTAATTACGTACCACTTTATACAGCATAATTGATGCAAGTATTGTTGTCACATACTTTTGTTTTCAATTTTCAAGATTTTCTGTCTACAAAGAAAAAAAATGACACAAAATGAAATCGGGAAAGGAAGACAGGACCTTCTGTTCAAGCAGTTGCCATCAAATTGTCGGAGTTTTTTCTTTTTTTTTCTTGTTTTCTTTCTACAGTTTCACTTTCCAAATTATTGTACAATGGCTTTAATGTGTAACACTTTAGTACAATGTTCAAACACTGACGATGTAACCTATTAACCGATTACTACAGAATATGACACAGTGTTTGAAACAGGAAGTTCAGGTAAAAAATGAGTTGTTAGTGATTCATTCTGATCATATTGTTGAGTGGTTAAAGGACAACTTGAAACAGAATTCTTTTGTTGATATGCCACACGAATACTTCTACAGGGTAAAAACTAGAATACTATGAGTGTGGTTCATCCACTTATATCTATTTGAAACTTCCTATAATTTCACCTTTCAAGTATGCTAATCATATATGAAAGGCTTCTGTCAGACAAATTTTATGAAGAGGTCCATACTGTACTGTATAACCTGCCCAGTCCAGGCTGAAATGCTTATTATTATTATTATTCTTATTATTTTAAATTATAAAAATTCTCTCCAAAAATGTTCTTGCAGCTTAACAAACCTACAGTAGCCAGGAACCAATGGATAATTTTTCAACATCATTATTTTGTCTTTCATTAATTTTGTATGTCATTGTCAACATGTACATACAGTATATGATACTGCAATAAGCTGTACAATTTGGCATATATTGCTCTTTTTGAGTAGCTGACTAATGGGTCATGCATTGAAGCATGGAGTTAACAGTACTACTTTAATTGTTTCCCAAATGCTGTAAGTAATAATGAATTGTAACTTTCATGGAACGACAAAACTTGTTCTCATTGGTTTACAGGTGCCAGGAAGGGGAGTGAAAGGGCAGGAAGGCAAACGAAGGGGCAGGTTGGGGAGTGAAGGAGCAGGAAGGGGAATGAAGTGGCAGGAAGGGGAATTAAGCACTTTGCAGGAAGGGGAATTAAGCACTTGGCAGGAAGGGGAATTAAGTGGCAGGTTAGGGATTGAAGGTATAGGAAGGGGATGAATGGCAGGTTGTGGAGTGAATAATAAGGAAGGCAAATGGAAGTGGCAGGAAGGGGAATGAAGTGGCAGGAAGGAGAATGAAGTGGCAGGTTGGGGAGTGAAGGGATAGGAAGGAGATGAACGGCAGGTTGGGCAGTGAATAGGAAGGAGGGCAAATGAAGTGGCAGATTGGAAAGTAAAGGAGCAGGAAGAGGAATGAAGTGACAGGAAGGGGAATGAACTTGGCAGGGAATAAAGAAGGCAGGAAGGGGAATGAAGGAGGCAGGAAGGGGTGAAGGGGCTGGAAGGAGAATGAAATGGTTGGAAGGGGATGAAGGAGCCTCAAGAATTGGTAGAAGAATCAAGAAAGCAAATAGTTTCACTGCTACTTTCATACCTCAAATCGAGGGAGGGACAGGTTAGCTAAGAAGAAAAAGGGCCTCCTGACTCAAATACTGTAAATGCACCTGGATACACTCACCCTTGGTCAGGAAGGCATGGGGGTTCAACTAGTGTACCGAAGCAAACTATGAACTCAGGTTAACTTTGTTGTTTATCGAAATAAAACAAAACTGTTAGCAAGCTGCTTATCCACTAAAGAGCCGGTGTAAGAGAATTTCAGCTAACCTGTCTGCATTCTGTGGTGTGTGTATTCATTCCTTCTGTGACTGTTACACTTGTCATTTGGCCTCTGAAGAAGATCCTGCTAGGATCGAAACTTCAGGCCATCTAACTTACACAACTTTGTTGTTTGAAAGCTTTCAAGGTTCAAAATCAGCAATAACTGAAAATTAATCCGATAAGATTGTTATTGATAAATGATAGAGCCTAAGCCTTCACTTTGGAGAAGTGGATTGCTTCAATTTTCATGGTCCTAATTTACGAAATATTCCAATTTATTAGTGGGCACACACCTTTATTTTTTTTCTAAGGTAATATCCAAAACACAGAGGGCCAGAATCTCAGTGGTAATGAAATATGTTTACGGTTATAGGCCTAGTCTAGCCTACTTTAGCCTAGAGTTTAGGATTGCTAAGACCTAGGCAAGGCCTGACTTAGGCTAGGCTTAACTTAAATCAGGAAAACTAGCGTAGGCCCTGGATGGCGATAAATCAATTACTTCAAACTCAGACGAAGACATCATGCCTGGTATTTGGTTTATGTAAGAGTTTTGTTTATCAAACTTACATTGAATGCAGAGCTGTTCACTCTTTCCCGGTGATAAAGATGGAAGTACTCTCTTCAACAAAAGAAAATCCCTAAATTAATGGTGGTGTCGTTTCTTATTGCACGTAAAACGAGCGATTTTCACTAAACTTGCAAGTGCTTCGCCTGCGGACTAAATTATGTTTTGTCAGCTGCGTGCTCCTGATGTTAATTCCTTCCGTCGACTCGCCCTACTTTGTTGTCTCTAGTGATAAAATAGAGGGCAATCTTTAAAATCCACGGAAAACGTGACTTGGGGAATCTCTTTTGACGGATGCTGATGATCACCATTTGGGTGTTATGTTTTGATAATTAAATGCCTTTCACGGAAACACTTCAGTGTAACCATGGAGCTATAAACAGATAGCTCCATGGTGTAACTGAGGATACTGATTGTCTAGTTTCGGGCCATAGAAAACTGTTCTGGGCCACTCTATCATCATCACAACCATTATGTTTAGAAAGATGTCATTCCGGTCTTTGACTCGGATAAGAAAGATTCTAATAAATCTTTCCTACAACAAAAGAACATTTTTTTAATATATTTTTTCCTTTCTTTTGCAACGAAAGAGCATTTTTTATTTAAAAACAGCACTGCTGCTGAGAGGATATTATAACGATATGAAAATCTTAACGTAACATTTCTCTAAAATGGGCGGCATTTTTAATTTTTGAAATAGAGGAATTGAGGCCCCTGGTTTCACTTCATCACCTAAACTCGATCAGCAAAAGATTAAAGGTTTACGAACTTTTTGCATCAGGATAAGTAGTAGTAGTAGTAAGTTGAGTCTC
>KN888260.1:0-45154 GCA_000934455.1 Apostichopus parvimensis | reverse complement strand
ACCAATTCTTCCGTTAATATCTTCTTCGGTCCCCAGCAAGCTTCCAACATATTTACACTTCTTCCAACTTTCATTTCCTTTTCTTGTGATTGAAAATTTCTCAGAATATCTAGCATCAGGATTCACATTTGACAAATTTCATAATATGGCGCACATAAGGTACCGTATATAAATAAATTGGACATTTCCCTGATATATTTCCCATTACGAGTAATTTTGTTTCGTATTACACTTGCGGTCTCGCAATTTAGGCTAGTATATAAATATAGTAGTATTTATACGGGTTCTACATTAGCCTATTACTATACTACAGAAACACCCCCTTCAGATCTAACGTCGTTCATGGTTCTTTCTGACCTCCCGAAGCTACAGTAGGACTCGTAGGAAACTCGTAACTTCGTTTGATATATAAGTGAAGTCTGGTTATGGCAGTCCATGTCAGCTGATTAACCTTACAGCACGAATTAAATTTTTGGTAAATTAAAAGTTTCCTGTCTGATGTGTTTCTAATTCCATCATAAGGCCTAACGAGTAACGTTAGGCTACACTGTCTTATTTGTTTCTCCACAGGCTTTAGCCTAGCCTAAGTTAGTCTTACCATAGGTCCATAGTGATTTGTTAGGGCAAGACCTATTTAATAAGGTATAGCCTACAAGAATATGTTTGTGGTCTCAATTGCTTCGGGTTGGAAAACTATTCCAAACCGGCCCGTGCAGGCAGGCACCAAGAACATCTCTACTCTACTAGCCCAAATCACAAAGTTTGAGTACATACAGTAACAACTAACATTAGTAGCCCTATTAAAACTGAGGGTTGTTTAAAATACTGTGGACGTCCCCGTGTACAAAAAATGCTATATGCCTACAATACAGTACATCTTTGCACTTGTGTAGTAATTGCCCATTTAGCATTTTGCAATGTGGTACTAGTTTTTCCCAGACTCGGGCTTAGTTGTAGGTTCAGTGAGATATAACTGTTTTGGCCTGTAGGCTAGGCTATGTAGATGACTACTAGATATAGGCCCCTAGGCCTAGGCTATGTGTTGTTTCTGCAGTTAATTCATTTGGCTGTTTGGTCTTATTCACTACTTGCCACTTCATAAATGTTGCTTCCCTATAATTTTAGGCAATTATTATGACTGATACTCCCATTCATCAATTATATATATTTTTTTTTCATAGTGAGCAGACTACAAAATGGCAGACTTTCTGGCAGATAATAATCTCTGCGGTCAGACCGTCCTAAAGTTGGTCTCCAGGGGGAATGCCATTATCGCAGAGCTTCTGAGGTTGGCCGATTTTGTGCCCCCAGTCTTTCGACTTGAGACTAAACACGACCAGATGAAATATGCAGATATCTTGTTTGACTTCAACTATTTCAAAGGATCTGAATATTATGACCATAAAATTGATTCCAGTCCGGTAAGGATTTAGTTGCACCAATTAGGTGTATGTGATTTAGTTTGTATGAAATGTGTCGTTATAGCTCTTCTCAGCATGTTAAGTAAGATACTGCACAACTCTGTGTGAGGAATTTGTGTGAGGTGATAGCCATTCAAAAAAGGCACCTGACTTAAAAGTTAATGGTACCAAAATTCGTTGAAAGTCTACCTAACTCAGCAAAACAAATTTTGACTATTGTAGCCTACTTAGATTCTCAAAAATCATGAAACTTTTTTATGAACATATTGCAATATTTGGAGAGTCATTACATAATCCCTGTAAATCACAGAGAAAGGAAGGATCTGGACTAAAACTAATGGTTCCTATCAATTCAATTGTCACATGAAATTTTCCTAAATTTGAAACTCACTGAAGGGAAAGTAATTTTTTTTAGCATAGGGGTGTGACCAAAGACTACAGAGGGTTGGAATTAACCACAGAATTTTGAAATTTACCCTGTGGGTCAAACTCAGTTTATGCTAAGATAATTAATCCTCGTTATTGTTGCTTTGTTGTTTGATTTGCAGGATCTACAAGACTTGGACGAAGCCTTCCGAGAGAACCATATGGATATCCTTCGAAGATTTTACTTAGCATTTGAGAGCATTCACAAATACATCTCTGATCTGAACAGGTATTGTATGTCACCAATGAGGCTTATGGAAAATAAATAGATTGAACCCCTTTCCACCCCACTCAAGTTGGTTCATTTCCCATGGCCAGGGCCCAACCCCCACCCTCAGAAAAGCTCAGCATAATCTTTTTGAATAAATGACATTTACATATATGCAAAATGTTCTTAAAATTTTTGATGCTCACATTCAATATTCACTTCTTTTTTTTTTATGTGGAATGTTGTGATGCATGCATGCCCCATTGTGAGGAGCTATTTGTTTACAGAACTTAAAACCCCCAAATAAACAAATATTGAAATGCACTGGTGAAATATTTCAATTTCCTTCATGGTACTACAGTTATTAATGCTACTGTACCATAAATTCCAATTGGAAAGGTGGGGCAGTGGGTGGAAAATGGGGGGGAGGGGCATTTTTTTGAATGCAAAGCATACTGAATCTGTAGTGTGACTTTTCTATGGTGAATTATGCTACTAAGGGTTAACATGTTAATATTAAATGTTTGTGCGGTTTATATTCCCTGTAGATTCCTAGAAGACCTTGACGAAGGAGTTTTTATTCAGCAAACTCTTGAATCGGTCTTACTGAACGGGGATGGAAAACAGCTCTTGGTGAGAAAATTTTGTATTTTGTAATCTTTTTGAGAGCAGGGGTTACATACATTTCTTTGTCAAGAATTGCTGATACTGACAGCAGAGTAGGTCATGTTTAAGGTACATGTTATCCATCATACAAATATATGTATCTTTACAATACAATGTTATCCATCCTACAAATACATGAATCTTTACAATACAATGTTATCCATCATACAAATACATGAAACTTTACAATACAATGTTATCCATCATACAAATACATGAAACTTTACAATACAAATGTTAGCCATCATACAAATACTTGAATCTTTACAATAAAATGTTATCCATCATACAAATACATGAATCTTTACAATACAATGTTATCCATCATACAAATACATGCATTTTTAATGTTATGCGAGACAGTTTGTTTGTTACCTTTAAAATCAAATAGTAATGCTAAGGCAAAGCTAACCAACATGTTTGCCATAGACCTAATGTATCCGGAATTGCATGTAAAAATCACAGCCTAAGCTATTGTTGTAATGAAATGACTGCACTATTTAGGGCAATCAAAAATACTTCACTAAATGTTATAAAGAACTATGCACTAGAATAGTAAGAATCATGGAACCAAAACAGAGAAATATGGTTGGAGGCATATTAGTCTTAATTAATATAATTCAAGTGAAGGGGCCTGGATTCTTGAACGATATCATAGGATTTGTTAAAAAGAAATTGGATATCAAATAGAAACATTACATGTTCACCCTGCTCATTAACCTGTCTGTATTTAGTGCGTGGTTTTGTCCCTTCTGTTACTGTTACTTGTCATTTAGCCTCTGAAGAAGATCTTGCTAGGATGGAAACGGCAGGCCAACTTACTTTTACAAATTCTCTTACACACTCTAGTGGATAAGCAGTTTGCTAACAGTTTTATTGTGATCTTGCATGAATATTGATTAGTAGAATAATTTTCTTCATGAATAATGACTATGGTTTGATCTCTGCAGTGTGAGAGCCTATATCTCTACGGAGTAATGCTACTTGTAGTTGACATGAGGATTGACGGCAGAGTGCGTGAGAGAATGCTGGTTTCCTATCATCGTTACAGGTAAAATTCACATCTACTAAAGAAAGGCTCTTAACGTTTAGTTTTTGGTTTCCAGCAAGTTTGCTGTAACTACCGAGTGTTACACTTGATGAGCTGCAGTCGAACAAACTAAGACACAACGTACAAGCCATATTTTCCGCAAAAATGAGTGATTCTATTTTTAATATAAAATTTTTCTTGGCATCAACACTTTAAAATCATAAGTAATCATGGGCAAAATTATATTCAAGAGTTCTAAACTTCTCCTTTCATGATTGAAACGAAAGTTCTGTAGTTAGTGATGTGCCTTGCGATGGGAATTCTGTATTAATTTAATATGGAATATAAACCAAAGTCATGGAAAACACTATAGGGCCATAAATTCATTAATGTTCATAAGATGAGAATTTGCCCCATCCTTTAATAAGTAAATGAAATCATTTTACACATAAAAAAAATTATTTATTAACTTCTAATACGTGACAAGAGATGTCTAAAACCTTTTGAAAAGTTTGTATTTTATTTTTTACAGACTAACTTCATCTGTTAGTTAAGGCCTGCAATGCATTCATAGCAGTTGTTTCTATAAATAGTCTACTTTGCAAATATTTTATTTGAAACATTTCATGATTTAAACATGTATCGACCCACTGATCGATTCTTTTCCCAATCTGTTCTTAGTGGGAACACGGTTTAGTTTTGTTACGACACCAGCTCCTATCAGGTGAATTTCAAAAATAACATGTTATCAACAGTCTTTGTACCAGATGACTGATTAAGCCATTCTTTACTTCTTGTTTTTTTTTTGTCATTTCAGTGCTTCCAGGGCAGCTGTTGACTCCAACATGGATGACGTCTGTAAGTTGCTTAGGTCGACAGGATACTCCTCTGCGGTGGGCGCCAAACGACCCGCAAATTATCCCGAGGATTACTTTAGGTAATTACAGACTTGCTTGTTCCAGTTTGTAATTGTTAAAACTGCAATAAAGAATCAGGAACAATGTCATCTCTGCTGTTGTTGTTGCTGTTGTTGTAGTTGATGTTGTTGTAGTTGTTGTTGATCAAAGCCACTCCACGATTCTAACTGCATGTATGCAAAGTGAAAATTATGAAATTATGAAATGTGAGACACTAAAATATATTTGGTGTAACAAAGTGAAAGTGAAACTGAACCACTTTCTCTCCAACTCTGTAAGAATGGATTTACAAATATTTTGAAAAGTCACATGATGACATTGGATGAATAATTTTATCAAATCTGGTTGTTAAAGCTTCAAATGCTGTTTCTTAGTGTATTTTCCTTGGTACTGAAACCTGCTATGTACAGTGTGCTACATGGTTGTGTCAGTAGTAGGTAGTGTACATGTGCTGAGTACCTACTTGTACTCCTGTTCTAGCATAGTTACCCTGTGGAATTGTAATCACTCTTGGACTCCATTCTACTCCTCTTTTCTTTCCTCAGACGTATTCCCATTGGTGCGACATTTATTGAGATGCTGATTGGACGATTGAGGTCAGATGACCTCTACAATCAGGTAACATATTCCTTGTCTTTGATTGGGAATGTTATTAAAACTTCACAAAAATAAAACACAATTTTGTGGAGCCCTTTTTACTCCATATGTTTAACCTTAGACGCACACAAAGTAATGAAGTAATGAACTTGTGCCATGACCTGTTGTCTTTTCGTATGCCCTTCTTTGAACTATCAATTCTGTATGAACATATTTCTGTTTCTTCAATTTCGTGGATATCGGGGAATTATTGCCATCGCTTGGACCAAGGTGTTGAATCATAATGGCTGATTCATCGAGTTAACTTTCATTGACATTTAGAGTTCATTTCCATTAATATTTGAAACTATAAAAAATGCTTCTGCTTCCAGAGATATGCATTTGCATTTTGCTAAATTATGAAATTGACAATTTGTTAGTAAATATTGTCATGTATTGGTTCATATGAAAGTTCAGGAGTTTAGTTCAGGGAGCAGCTAGATTTATGAGGAGGATATTTTGAGAGGGATATTTCCAGTGTTAAACTCACATATTATGCCAGCAACTGCACCATTGGTGGTCTAGAATTATCTGAGGATACCTTCAAGTGTAAAAGTATATGGTATGAGCCACTGTATCATTGATTCATTAGAATTGTTTGTGAAATTTTGTTTACTTTGTGAATTGGAACAATCATTCCATGTATTTACCATGTCATTTTTCGTGGTTCTTGACGATAATTTCTTGATGATATCTCACTTTAATGTCATTCTGTGTTTCTCATCACAAGTTTACCCTTCGTTAATCAGCATCCTGCACTGGACGCAACTGTTGAGTTATAAAACTTGCTGAACCCAGTTTCAAAGTATTTTTATTCCTCTACCATTGTAGAAAAGCTGCTAAGCTACAAAGATTATGTGAAGTCGTCAATGTTTACCACTATAGCCAATTATATCAATGTTATCGTTTTGCTTTATGTCCCCCAGATTTCAGCCTACCCCTTGCCAGAACACAGAAGTACAGCACTAGCCACGCAGGCTGCCATGCTCTACGTCATCTTATATTTCGCGCCGCAGACACTTCATAGTCAACAGGCGAAGATGAGAGAAATAGTCGACAAACACTTTCCAGACAACTGGGTAAGGGTGAAAGGAAACCAAACCTGACTTCTTCTTTTTTTGTTGGGGGGTGGGGGTGGGGTTGTTTTTAGATTGAGGTGCAGGTTAATTTAGTATCAAAAAGAATTATTCATGTTGCTTAAATTGTTGACTTTGATTAATAGTTTCACCAAACTCTACCAGATATTACTCCAATTAAGGGTGAAAACTGATCAAACAAAACCATCGTTTTAGATTTGTCATGAGTGAATATTCATGACTCCAGTAATTCGTGAATTTTGTTGGATTCTCCGCTTTTTTTGTTGCCCCGTACACTTTCCGTAATTATAGTAGTTATTACATGCAAAATGCAAATTTGAAAACATAACAAAAAAAATCTCAAAATTTTGATTAATTTTTGGAAAGGAAACTTGACAATTCTAGCTAATGAACCTACATTGTTGTGAGTTTATGTTAATATATATTATCAAAATATTTATATAGCTGCAAACTGTTTAAAAAGCAAAGGTCTAACCTAACACAACTCGGTAGTTGTGACATGAGAACAGGGTAATAAGTACAGTTAATTTCTCATATTTGATATCTAGTATCTCAAAAACAGGAGCAAATGTTATAGGTGGTGCTCATAAGGAGCATTAATATTGACACTGGAATCTGCGATGTCAATATCTCTCAACCTAAACAAAATTTGAGTGACAGAAAAGCCAATAGTTGGTAAATATTGAAGAAGAACTTGTCACAAAAAATGGAATGAGAAGTTATAAAGAAGTTGGCTAAATGTTGTGCTTCACCCCATTAAATGAAAGCATTCTTCATTTTCGAAGAAAAAAATTAAGAAATTGAAATCTCACTGTAGTACATCTTAGTTCCATATGAAGCTATCATCACAAGGTACAATTTATCCCAAAAATCGATTTTGCAGTGTCTCTTAAAATAGTTGGAAATTTCCAGGCAGTACTTTTAGCAGCATACTGAAACATTTGGAGAACGTTATCTGAATGCAATCTTTGTTTTTATTTTTTTTATATCATCAAATTCGGTTAACGCTACTGACAACTGTGTAAAACTTGCACGATACATTCTGTTCCTAGAAATTTAATTTTGTTTTACGTTTTCTCTCAAAGGTTACGACCATTTATATGGGTATCGTGGTCAATCTCGTGGATGCCTGGGATCCGTACAAGGCGTCGAAGACCGCCCTCAACAACACCTTAAATGTAGACAATGTCAGGCTACAGGTACGTTAGATCAATTTTATTCCCTCCCTTACCTGTCCCCTCAAAACTGCTGCATTCCTATCTACTGAGCACCATGCTCTGTGCAGTGAAGTACTTACCATGATAGACTTTAGGCAAAGTCAAAGGGTGTATTTCTATAACGCTTTCAATTCTTCAGGGATGACTCCTTAAACATCTATGAAAGTGACTGGACTACTAAGTCTAACACACCAACCAGTGAATCAGTTTCTCACATGCAACACATAACTCATCAGGAAACATATATAAGTTTTTGGGGCCTCAAATAATATGCTTGGTCGAGGAAAACTTGTTTTGAAAGGCATATGAGGGTGCACTGTTGTTCATAAGAAGTTAAAAGAATATAATTTTTGGTTGAGTTATTAGAACTTATAAAACATGGGATTTGCATATTAAAATCTATGCCTATACTAAGGAACCGACATCATTATCAATATTGCCTTAAATGTGTATTCCAGACATTTAGCGTATTTTAAAATTTGACTATCTTAAATAGCTATCCTGTGAGCCTGCATAATTTGAGCATGATCTATTCATATTTCATGATATTTTATAGTCTTTCTACCATTTTCTTTCATTTTAGAAAGGCAGAAAAGCATGGAATCCTTTTTTCCTTATTTTTATATGGATGCTTGTCAAGTTCTGATAAAGCGTTTCAACTTTTCACGATTTCTTTTTGTTCCATTTTAGTTGACTCACAAGCGTGTCTTCTTTTCAAAACTGTAAAAGATCGTAAAAGATTTAACATGCTGATCGTTTTGTTTTCCCGGCAGTCTGTAAAACACTGCAAAAAGTTGGACAAGTTGATCGGCGATACCAAGCACTATCTAACAGAGGGCTCTCTTACGGAAGAATTTGTCTTGGACAACATTCCAAAACTGATGAACTGTCTGCGAGATTGTAACGTCACTATACGTTGGCTGATTTTGCACAATGCTGAAGGACGTAAGTGTCCTGCTAACTTTTTTCACATTTTTCCCCTCCTTTTAATTTCTTCTCCCACCTGTGGTCAACTTCTTTTCTTGTTACCTGCTGATGATGTTTGAAGAGATATCCAGTTTTTGATCTTAAGAAAAAGAACAGTGTCACATGTTTTGTAGTTTCAAAAATCTTAGCCTAGATATGGATAGTAGGTTCTGAGGTTTATCAGCAATGTAGAAGAATTCCAAGTCTGCATTAGGATAACATTTTGTTTTTCTTAATTTTCCACTTTTCATACAGAAGTGTTTCTGTTAATGTTATGATTACTAAGTCAGTCAGTTATTCAGTCAGTCAGTCAACTTAATTGAATCCCAGAAGGAAATTACATATCTGCGGTGAGCAATACACTGAATGATACAAAATACAAAGAACATTGATAATATACAACAGTTATATGCAGTCTATACAAAATATGCACTAACTAGCTCCAACAGCTCAACTAAGTGGAACGGCCACCCCTATCTTGTGAAGTCCTTGTTGTGAACACTAATGGCAGTGCCTATAAACGAAGAACGATGTCTATTTGTGTGTGACGTCAGCGACCTTAATCTACCGCTGGTTAGATGATCATGCAATGGAAATTACTAAAAGTACTATTTACAGAGATATCTGTGTTCATTCTTAAAGAAATGAGCAGTTTTGACAAATTATCAGTGATTTTTAGCTTCTGTCTTGCTCAATCCAATACATTTAATTTGTATTGGAAAGTTAGTAGCATTTATATAAGATCAAACTTTTCATCTTTTGAACAATCTCCGCTAGCGTGGGACGTGAACAAGAGATGTCGTCAACTGCGGGAACAGGTCATGGCAGATTCAAAGTACAACCCCCAGAGACTGTTTGAGCTCTTGTTAAACACGGGGCAGCTGGAATATAAATTAAAGGAGGTAGGTGATTGTTGACGTCGCAATCAACGCAATCCTGAAAAACGTAATTGTTGCATGCTTGTTGCATCTGCAGCAGAATATCTCTTTTACCTTGAAATAAACTGGATAGAATACTGAAAACTTACATTAATGTCTCACAAGATGTTTAAAAGATTAAAAGTCTGTTGCTGTCCTAACAAGTTGTATTATCTTTTGTAAGCCTACCACAATTTTGTAGCAGATTTTCTAATCCTAATCTGCATATAACAGTCAGGGCTGAAATTATTATTTTTATGAAAAAAAACTGTTAACAAACTGGTTTTATTAACAAACTGCTTTGTATAAAAGTTTGAGGGCCTGATGTCTCAATCTTAGCAGGATTTTCAGAGGCAGATTGTTTTTGGAAAAGGTAAAAAAGATTCCCAGAGATTGAATAGAGAGTTGCCATAGTAACTGGAGTGAATCTGGGTGTGAAGTGTACTTTGTCTATAAAGTGCCATCGACTCCTTTCAGCATTTTCCCGTCGGTGACCTCAGATGGAGTAGAGAAATAAAGTCAATACCCCAGCTGATGTCTTTCAATGGGATGTACAGTGGAATAACAATAAAGAAATGGAATAATAATATATAATAATACAATAAAAAAGAGCAAATGACAATGCAGTAAATTTTGGTTTCAGTATCTTTTAATAATATATATCGCTTTTATTTATAGATGTTTAAGAAAATGCTGGTGGAGAAACAAGATAACTGGGAGAAGTACAAGTTGGAGGGAGTTGAGAGGATGACGGAACTGTCTGAGGTTTTCTCCGGGACCAAACCTCTCACAAGAGTATCTAAGAATGGTGAGTTAAAATCGTAAACATATTCATGGTGGAGGAGTAGGGAAGGAGGAGGGTGGGAGGAGGAGGAGGAGGAGGAGGATGATAGCCTCAAAATCAAGGAAATCGGGCAGAGAAAGTAGCCACAAGAGTGTCTCACGTGTCAACTTGGGTTTTAAATAACAAGAGAGATTTTTAGTATTTACATTATTCTTAGAGATGAATATTAAACAGAGAGGTAAAATAATTTGCATGTGCTGCAGAAGTAAGCAAAATGAATATGTATAATGTATATACATTATGAATGTATATCTAAGTTACAAATTCTCTCGACTCAGCAAGAGACATCTATTAAATGTGAAAGAAATTTCAGTTTCCAATGTTATAGCTTGTTCTTCTTCAGAAGTATTATTTTTTTCTTTTGATTATAAGCAAGGGCTGGGAAAGAAGTGTGGCATCACCACAAGATTTTGTCCTGAGACAGGGATAGGAGATGTGTGATGTTCAGAAGACCTCTGTATGTCTGTCTGTCTGTCTGTCCATTCACGGTCGCTCTTCCTAGTATGATAAAAAACCCACAAAACTGTTGTGATATTTGTTCAGACTATTGCACTAAGAAACTAACAATCTTAAGTTGGGTTTTACTTGAGAAAAAATGAGTTTCTTTTTCACACATGGATTCAAAACTGCTGTTTTGAGTGTGGGTTTGAATGGTTTTATTTTTGTTTTTTCCCTCATATGTGAAAATCTGTGATTTTCACCAAGTTAACTTCAATTATTGCATGTGTCATGATCACCTTCAACAGACAATCTGCAAGCGTGGTTCAAAGAAATGTCACAGCAGATAACGTCTCTAAACTACGATGACTCTACAGCAGCCGGTCGGAAGATCGTACAGCTGATACAGGCTCTGGAGGAGGTTAGAATCTTGAATTGACTTTAAAAATTTTGATCCGTCTATCTATCTATATATTTTGTGGAGTTTTTTGTTGTTTTTTTGTGTGAGAGGAGCAGCGCCTTTTGTGTCGTCTATGTGTCCAGTGTCCATGTGTCCTCAGTTTCATGGTCATGATGTTTTTTTTTTTCATTCGCAGCTTTTTTTTTCTGTCGCAGACTGGGTTTGTTGCTTTCGTCTTTCTTTTTTTTGCTTTTGTCTTTCTTCGCTTTGATTTTGATCCTCTTGTCGGTTCTTTTATTTTCCTCGTTTTGTAGTTTCCTGCATTTCCGCCGTTTGTTGGTCGCGTCCAGGTGGTTCCTTTTTTGGCTGATCCGAGGGGTTTCCTTCATCGGATGGTTCGTCCTTTATATGTTGATTGTGGGTTCCTTATTGTTTTGGTGGTTGTTGCTGGCCTGTTGTGTGTTTTGATCGTGGTAGCCCGGTGTTTTTTTTGTGCTTTGTTAGCGAGCAGTGTTTTAGTGGTCTGTTTTGTCACCGTCGTAGCCCGGTGTTTTTTTTGTGCTTTGTTAGCGATTAGTGTTTTAGTGGTCTGTTTTGTCGCCGTCGTAGCCCGGTATTGTTTTTGTGCTTTGTTACCGAGCAGTGTTTTAGTGTTCTGTTTTGTCACCGTCCTGGTCCGGTATTGTTTTTGTGCTTTGTTACCGAGCAGTGTTTTAGTGGTCTGTTTTGTCACCGTCGTGGCCCGGTATTTTTTTTGTGCTTTGTTACCGGCCCTGTCTTGGTGGTTTTTTATTGTTTTTGTAGCTGCGGGGTTTTGTGTTTGTTCTCTCTTGTTCATTTTGTTACTGTGTTCTTTGTGGATGTTTAGCTCTGGTTGACTGTGTTAGGGTCTTCTTTGCTGAGGTTCAATTCTGCTGGCTTGTTTTGGTCTTCCTGGATGCGAAAAAAATTCAGCCAGCTAGGTTTGAAATCCCACCACCCAACCCCCCCTCCGCCCCTCCCTCCTGCCACAAGTGTAACGTGCAGTTATCCAACAACTTCTCGCATTTAAAACTTTTTTTAACTTGTTTTAGTTTTGAACAACAAATCTATGATTATCCCTGCAGACTGGAAGCTTTGCTTGACTATTGTTTAGCTGTAGAAGATGTGTCTGTTCTAAGGTAGTTAATATTTCTCGGAAGTAGAGGTAGGGGGGGGGGGAGGGTTTAACCCTCATACAGTGATAAATCTGACATAACTGTCTCATTTCATTCTACAGCTTTACCAGATTCATGCAGCAAGGTATCAAGACAAATCCAGGCCTGGTTATTAAGCTCAGGGCTACATTCCTAAAGGTAATTTAATATCCAGTGTAAATTTGTCATCTTTTTTTTTGTCTTTTGTCTTCTTATGTTTATGTAACCTAATATGCTGTTTTCATTTGGCTTTGGGAATTCGTCTTGCGAAAGAATTGAGAAGAAACCCAATATTTGAAAGTCACTTATCACCTGGTGCTTCTACTTGCAGGGTAGGACTCTTGCAAATGTGACCTTTATATGAAAGTCAAGCTTGTCCCGCACTGGTGGACAGAACCCTACTAGACTCACCTGTCGTAAAGTGGGGGAATCATTAAAATTTAGGGCTTTGTGTGTGTGCTTAATGCTACCACTGATCAAAGATTTGCCAAAACCAGTGTCAGCCTGAGTCATAAAAACTCAACATGTAGTGCTTCCCTGATTGATAGTCGGCAGCACCTGGCACTGTCCTCACTATACATTCAACAAAATCCAGTTACTTTTAGTATCTTAGTTATCAGGAATGCCTAATTTATTCTTCTTCATCTTTAAAATAATCCCTGTGAAATTAACATCACAGCCACTTATAAATTATAATGCTTGTGAATGTCGGTATTCCTAAGCAACCGTCCAGTCGTTGTCGTAAACGGTTTCTTTTCTTTCTTTTCTTCCTCTCCAGCTTGCCTCCGCTCTTGATCTTCCTCTCATCCGCATCCTCCAAGCTAACAGCCCCGATCTGGTCAGCGTCTCTCAGTATTACTCCAGCGAGCTGGTCTCCTACGTCAGAGAGGTAACAAATATGCTTTACGGTTTGACCTTTGATCAAATGGACAGATTACTTTATCACCCTTGTAATCTTTAATCTAAAGCACAGGGTGACCAAAACATTGTTTGATCCCAAGTGTTATGCTGATGTGGCTGTTGTTAAGGTACTGACTTGTCTTATATTAAAGATTAATGCATTCATTGCAACAGATGTGTTTTCTAGTCTGGTCTCACTTTTCTCTGTTTTGTGAGGGGGGGGGGGGTTTATGTAGATGCTACAGATTATTTCACAGACAAGGTTTAGCCTGCTCTTCTAGATCAGCCATCTTCAAACACATAGCATCAAAGAATTCAAATTCTGGCTATGTCATGTACAAAAGGTTAAATGCATTGCAGTAGTTTTTCTAGTCTGGTCTTACTTTTCTCTGTTGTGTGTGTGTGTGTGTGTGTTGATGGGGGTATGTAGATGCTACAGATTATTTCACAGACAATGTTTAGCCTGCTCTTCTCGATCAGCCATCTTCAAAACACATAGCATCAAAGAACTCAATTCTGGCTATGTCATGTTCAAAAGATTAGATGATTGCAGTAGTTTTTGTAGTCTAGTCTTACCTTTCTCTGTTTTGTGTGTGTTGAGGGGGATGGGGGGTATGTAGATGTTACAGATCATTCCACAGACAATTTTTAGCCTGCTCTTCTAGATCAGCCATCTTCAAAACACATAGCATCAAAGAATTCATACTCTGGCTGTCATGTACAAAAGATTACATGCATTACAACAGATGTGTGGTCTGGTCTCACTTTTCTCAGTTCTGTGGGTTTTTTTATGTCGATGCTACATGTAGATGCTATTTATGTAGATGCTATTTCACAGACAATGCTTAGCCTGCTCTACGAGATCAGCCATCTTCAAACACATAGCATCAAAGAATTGAAATTCTGGCTATGTTGTGTACGAAAGATTAGAAGCATTGCAGTAGTTATGTTTTCTTATCATGTTACAGTTTTCTCTGTTACTTTCTTTGTGTAGGTGCTACAGATTATTCCACAGACAATGTTTAGCCTGCTCTTCCAGATCATACAGCTTCAGACACATAGTATCAAAGAAGTTCCAACCAGATTGGAGAAAGATAAACTCAGAGATTTTGCACAACTAGATCAGAGATATGAGGTATATTTACAGCTTTATATTAAACAGACAAAAATTGTCTTAAACATTTTGTTCTCTTTTCGTGCAAATCAACATCTCTGTCCAGGATATGTAATTATGGTAACTATGACATCACACCTGCTTGCTTTTTTATTTATTCTCCAACCATTAATGGTTTTCCTGATTTTACAGGTCGCAAAACTAACCCATTCCATCTCGGTGTTTACGGAGGGTATTCTGATGATGAAGACGACTCTGGTGGGAATAATCAAGGTAAGTCGTTTGATCTTTAGGATTGCCTTCTCTTCAAAGTCGAGAGGAAAAGAGGTGCAAACCCAACAAATTATTGTTAATCTTTGTGACAGGGAGGGGCTAATGATGTTCAACATCTTTACCTCCTCCCTCCCCCATTATCCCCCCCCCCAGAACAGACATGAACAAGTTAGTTTTTTATGTTTCAATGTATGTGTAGGACATTTTTAAGCTACTTATCAGCCTAAGCCAGTAATTTGTAACACTTTATGTGACTAACGAATGTTTGGTAAGTCCATTTTCCCCTCTCCCCTCCCCTCTCTCTTACTGATGATCTCAGAATGAAGTCAGCATTATTTCTCTTTTCCTTCAAAGATTGACCCCAAGCAACTTTTGGAAGATGGAATCAGAAAGGAGCTGGTTCAACAAGTGGCGGCTGCCTTGCACAGTGGTCTTATTTTCAACCCAAAGGCCAAGGTAAGTTACTTGGTGGATAGTGGCTTATAGCTGATACCTTGAGTTTGTCTCTCTCTGTACCGTACCAGGAGACTGTCACAATGTACGTGATGTGGTTAACAGCCAATCACAAGCTTGTATTTGGAGTTTCTCTCTCACTGTTCTGTCTCAGGAGACTGCCACAACGTGATGGGGTTAACAGCCAATCACAAGCTTGTGTTTCGAGTTTCTCTCTCACTTTACCATACCAAGAGACTGTCACAATGTACGTGATAGGGTTAACAGCCAATCACTGGCTTGTATTTGGAGTTTGTCTCTCACTGTACCGTACCAAGAGACTGTCACAATGTACGTGATAGGGTTAACAGCCAATCACAAGCTTGTATTTGGAGTTTCTCTCTCACTGTACCGAACCAGGAGACTGTCACAATGTATGTGATAGGGTTTACAGCCAATCACAGGCTGTATTTGGGGTATCCCTTCCATTGTACAGGACCAGGAAAGTGTCACAATGTATGTCATGAGGTTAACATCCAATCACTGGCTTGTATTTAGGTATTCTGTCATTTGATATGTACCAGGAGACTGTCACAATGAATGTGATATGAATGATAGCCAATCAGAAACATGTATTTGGCTATTTCCTGACACGCCTGAATCTATCATTTATGTTGCACATCCTAGTTTACGAAGTGAATAACATCTCCTCACACTTTGTCGGTTTCCATCATTTTCTACCCTCCTCTGCCTTTGGTCTCTTCCGCTATTCTCCCGAACAGACCAACGAGCTGCTGCCCAAGCTGAAATCACTGGGAGCCCGAATGGACGGCTTCATCCGTTCCTTCGAATACATCCAGGATTACGTGGACATCCACGGTCTGAAGATCTGGCAAGAGGAAGTTACTAGGATCATTAATTACAACATGGAACAAGAGTGTAACAGTTTCCTCAGGACCAAGGTAAATCTAATTAATATCATTGCTTGTTTGTCTTTGTTTCATGATTAAAAAGTAAAAAATATTTGCTCGTTTGGTAGTTGCTGTTTTCTTCAGCAAAACAGGTTCATTTTATCAGTAAGTTTGTTTTGCTTTGAAAGGAGGCATATTTACATATTATTAATGGACGATAGCTTTATATGAATCTTTCCTCGATAAGATGGTAGTAGTGTCATGCCCCCAATAAAACCCCTGAGTCTGGTTTCAGTGTACAATATTCATGAGGTAATTTGTTCTCATTTCTAGGCAAATATTCTTGTCCCCCTCTGCAGCCAAAAAAATGGAGATCTGTGCTAGTACCAATCATATATTAAAGGTTTTATTCAGCAAAGTAACAATATTTTTAAGATACTTAAAATGTTTCCTATATATTAATAGCATATATTCTTTTGACATTCCAGGTGCATGACTGGCAGAGTCTCTACCAATCAACGACCATTCCCATCCCAAAATTTCCACTGGTAGACGGTTCTATCAACTTCATGGGAAGGCTCGTCCGGGAGATATTACGGATTACTGATCCAAGGTAATATTTCATCCGTTAATTTCAAATTTCGCTACGAATTACAGACATTAAAATGCATGTAAATGAGTCACGATCACGGGGGATAAAGTAGATGAGATGGGAGGGATTAGATTTGAATAATGGATCAGTTAGACAGAAGATAAATGTTGATATTTCATTGTCCAAACAAAAACCCCAAAATATTGTTGCAGAATGTATTTCTATGTCTTATACTTGTTTCAAGATATTCAGATATGTAAAAGTTTGTTAAATATCTGGAATACTCCTTTAAGCCATATGAAGGAATACTCCTTTAAGCCAAACGTTGTGACAAGATTAGCTCCTCGATGTAGGTCTAAATTGTAAACCTCAATCTTATGATTCATCCTTTTATTTCTCTTTAAATTCCACCAAACTATTTCTTTATAACTTCTTTGTTTATGTCAGAATAGTATGCAAAGATGAAATAAACACCGTTTGAATATGACAAATTTGGTAATTCATATTTAAACATGATTATTAAGGGTCATAAAGGTCAAAGGTGCTTTGTGTAAATTATAACTGAAGAGCTGACGTAAGGGCCTGCCTACTTGACCAGTCAATCTCACTCTTATATTAAATGGTGCTTATCTCAAAAACATGAAAGTGGTACTTAAAGGGAACCTTAGCTGATCGGAATTGTTTACTATAACTTTTGTACAATGTCAAATTTTATTTTGTGACTTATTATGTCATTCGAAGTATGGTATCGTTTGATCTATCTGTTAACGGAATACATGCGATGGAATGTGTGTGAGTGTTTGGTGTTGGGGGAGTGGGGTGGGGTGGGGGCTGGGTGATATGTGTGTAGGGTGGGATATGTGGTTGGGTTGAGAGAGAGCTGTCAAAAACATGCAAAAGAACTAACTGTAAAGACATGCTGCCTCAGTGAGAAATGGATTACTGCATGAACCAATCGACCGTGCATTCAAAAGCAAAACTTTCATCGTAACATTTAACACATCATAATTTGGGAGACTTTATTTTGCTGATGAGGGAATGATAAGATGTCTCAATCCCCTCCCTTCTCTGTACCCTAGAGTGACCACTTACGTAGACCAGATGAACACTTGGTACGACAACAAAACTAAACAGGAAGTCCTGGACAGCAAAGTCTTTAAAAGAATACAGGTAATTCTTTAGTTGCATATCTCTCCTTCATGTTACCATCTTTGAACAAGCTTGCTACATTTCGTTATTTACCTTTATAGCATACTTTCCACCAAATTTGAAAACGTTCTTTTTCCTTTTGCTGAAGTAAATGATGATGTGGTATGTAAGACTGAGAAAAATGTGTAAAATGCTTCCTTCAATGCTGATGAATGTTTCATATGAAGAATTTCAGTTTTACAATTTTAGATTTTAAACTTAGATGAAAATATGCAAACATTGGTTATATTGATATCAAAGACCAGAATGATTTAAAAAAAAATTTCTACAAAATCTACTAAAGACAAAATCAACATCTTCTAGGCTTGGCATTTGTGATTAAGACTCAAGTTTTCTTCATGTTTCCTGCAGCTTTTCCATGTTGTAATCCATAAATCTTTATGTACAGTATTTCAGGGATGTGCTCAGGAATATTTGAGTGCCAGGCAGATTGTGCGGTAGTGTGATCCACACCCTGGGAGAGGGATCTCATGGGTGGGGTACCCCCTCCCCACTGGACAAATTTTGCACATGAAGTATGCTTAGGTGGTGCTATTTTTCCTATTCTGTGCCATGTATTCTCCCAGATTTTGGTTATAATAAAATTTGTTAAATTATCATCAAAAAAGTGCCGGGCGGAATGTTTAAAATACTGTTTGTGCTGGGCGGCATTCAGAACTGCTGGGCGCAGCAGCCCGGTGCCGCCCAGTGTGAGCACATCCCTGGTATTTAATGTACAGCATTTTTTCCATGTTGTAATCCATAAATCTTTAATGTACAGCAAAGCATCGGTACCTGCGGACTGACTGGCGTGGACCGCCTCATCTGCTTCATGATGGTTAGGGAGCTACAAAACTTTTTGTCCATCATGGAGAGAGGCGTTTTGAAAGACAAAGCCTGGCTGGATATGTTTGGTAGCTTTATGAAGTCCTTGAACCCGGTCAAAGGTCTCATATGTGAGTTTGTCCCATCAATCTTTCCCTCACAGGTCAACAATCATTTAGAAATAAATAGCAAATGTGACATTGTTATTAGGAAGTCTTCTTTGTGGAAAATGTCTTGAAGAAAAATTTATTCAGCTTGGGAAGTTTTCACACTTTTCTTTTCTTTCAAGGATAATTCATTTTACGAGCAAAAATATTTTCTACACGTATCAAAAACGTTTCAAAAGTGAAAATCAAAATCGTCTTCTCTAATATTGCTGCAAAAGGGATTGGTTGATTTTTCTGGCAAAGAGAAAACATTATATTCAATAATTATAAACTTGTTTTTGTCAGGTTTTTCTCAAACATTTGTGACATTGATTTGATGTTGTCATGAGAAGCAATTTTTTTAAAGGTAAACATCAAAAATTCAGGTATTTATAGAAAATATTATCTGAATTTTCTTGTTACTTTAATATCTTTCAGCAAACCCCTCCAAGCTGTACAGCTACTACCAGACCAAGGCCACGAAGCTTTGGCAACCATTCAGCAATGTCGTCTTAAAGGTAAGAACAAATATACTACTCACTCACTCCTGGATAATATGCTTTCTTCCTTCATTCTGAATATGAGAGCGTGGTGGACAATTGGCTAAGGCGTCGGACTTGTGATCCAAGGATTGCTGGTTCGATTCCTGCCTAGTTCATTACGTTGTGTCCTTGGGCAAGATGCTTTATCTCACTTGCCCCTCTCCACCAAGGGTTAAATTTGTACCTGTGAGGTACCTTGTCATTGGGTGCGGTATATAACTGCAGCCACTTGGAGGGATTGTCCCTGGGACAGGTTATCATTGACCATTTAATAATCAGTGACTTGCATGACCTAAATTTGGACTTCGTATCATCAGCACATTCAGTACCAAAGTTAACTACGTAAATGGATTTATTCATCTTTTTAACACTGAAGTTCGAGCAAAGTTTCCCACATATTTTTCAACTATGGTTCCACCCCCCAATCACCCCTCACCTTCAGAGCAAGTTTTTTTTAAGTTATCAATATTTTGCTGCAATGATTGATGTAACATATATTTGAGTGATAATTGCTATATTTGTAAAAAAAAAAATATTATCTTTCTGCCTTTTCTATGAGAAGATGAAGGAAATCATTTATTAATCTGATTAATTATAAATTAATTTAATTAATTACTAATTACTCTAATTCATTGTTTTTAAGCTACATCCTCTATTGTCTTCTTCATAACATAGGTGGGACAAATGCAACTACTCAGACGGCAGATTGCTAACGAACTTAACTTCACTTGCAAATTTGACTCAAAGTTTCTGGCCAGTGCCCTTCAGACGATGAACGAGTGAGTACTTATAGGGGAAGTATTCTCACGATATTTCTTTTTTAGGATGGAAGGTTAAAACAAACTACAATTGATTACTTTTCTTAATTAAATTTCTACTTTTTTTAATTAAATTAACTAATTACCATAATTAGTCACAATTAAAAATTGATTGAGTAAGCCAAGCTTTGTAAGGAACACAATAATGACAAGGGGTAGTATCATGATTATTTAGTTATCTATAGAAGAGTATGCATAATTTTATAAAATTTTACTGTGATATTAGTGGTTTTTGGGGTTCTTTGTTTGTACTAACCCACCCACCCATTGTTCCTTCCAGGGGTCTAATGGCAGAAATAGAGGCCCACTACCAAGACCCTAGTAAGCCCTATCCGTCGGAAGACAACCCTCTGATGTTCGAGCTGACTTCCTATCTTGAGTGTGCCGGCATCACTGACCCTCTTGCTAAGGTGAGTCACAATTTGCAAAAATTCAATATCAGGTCACTTTGATCCATTTCTTCACATCATATTTCATTGTACTTGAGACAGAGATAATGTAGAGTGTTTATAAACTATGGTACACAAAATATGGTACACAAAATACGGTACACAAAATATGGTACACAAAATATTTTTTCAAAATTTTGTGACAGTCAGTAAAACAGGATAGACAAAATGGTGGGGAAAGAAAAAATGAGCTTGGGAGCAAATGTCCTAGCTAGGAGAGGACAGATGAAATATAGCAGCTTTGATTCTCAATCTCATAAGATAATCTCTTACACAACAAGGCTGCAGAGATTATTTGGTAGGTGTTTCAGTTGAAGAAGTTTGGCAGATAAGTTAAAAGTATCAGAAACACTTTGTCTGTATGAAAGGATAAATAAATGTATTCTGTATGCATGGTGACATTGCCAAGATTAACATTTACAGGGATGGATTTAGGGAGGGACATCAGGGGGCCTCTGGCCCCATCTTCTGAAACTCTATGGCACTCAAAAATAAGCTGCAAACATAATTGTCCTCAAAACAAGGTATAATTCTTACATTTTACTCTTTACTGATGTTTTCTAAATGTACCGCTTTGTTTTTGTATTAATTCGGGTATCTACTGATACTTAAAATCAATTTGTTGACCCACTATATCCAAGTCTCTCTCTGGTTGGGTTATGTGATGTAACAGAGGTTGTGAAAACTGAAGTATTGGAATTATGGTAAAACTTTATAGCTTGGATATAATCCCATATTTAGACACTTTTTGAGTAAGACTTTTGGCATTTCCCTTTTTTTCTTTTCAGATTTACATCACCCCCAAACGTCTGCCTTATTTTTCTCTCTTCACGTTCTTGTTCGTGATCACTCAGTTGCCAAAGCTGGATTACGTCAAAAGTGTCGGTGAGCAACAGAGTCAGAACTTTCAATTTTGATGACGATTATTTATGATTCACATGAAAGTGTCCAATAGGAAGAGAGATGATCAGATTCAAAGAATTTTCATTGGTTGACTGTTTCCTGTAAGCAAGAATTCTGTTTTGTAATAAATTTTCCAAAACTGTGGCTTCTGACTGACACCAATCCCCCTCCTTTCCCCCCCTTCCCCCTCCTCGCCCCCCTCGTCACCCCATCTCCATCAAAGTGATGGGCTGTATAAACCGGTTGGAAGAGCAGCAAAGGGCTTTTATCACTGAGGTCACAGTTTCAAATCCCTCTCCTGCCAAAAGTTTCTTTGCAAGTTGATTTCAAGAGTTGTCAATATTTTCAGTAGACTAACGTGAAGCAAATGGTTGCATTTTTTTAATGTACAATATCTCACCTGGCCAAACCTTCTCAAAATAAAGCTTTCAATCCTGCAAAGCAATTCAAAATGTTTTCACCAAATCGAGTTGAAACAAAATATGCAAGTTATTCAGTGACCACATTTGAATTATCTTAATATCCTTAAATGATTGCAGTTTAGGTTTTTTCAATATTTTGTGTTTGTTTCTTGTTTGCAGGAAGCATCGTTGGTAAGATGCCCAAGGACCCTCTGGACGGGCCACCCTTCGTCTGTGGGACCCTCACTCTACTGAAACAATTCCACTCTGAGAACACTGACCAATTCCTTGCCCTCCTCGGCCAGTACGTCAAGTCTACTGTGGAGGCTGCAGCCTCAAGGTTTGTCTAGAACCGTTATCAATTAATTTCAAGAAAGTGATGGATTAAGGAAGGGATTAGTCAACCATAGAAGTAGGATTAACAGTAAAGATTGGCCCTCTGGGGGATTAGAGATGGAATAGTCAATCCTGATGTTGGAGATGACAGTAAAGGTTGAGAATGTGATGGATTAGACACAGGGATTAGTCAACTACAGAAGTAGGATTAACAGTAAAGATTGGCTTTCTGGTGGATCAGAGATGGATGAGTCATTCCTGATGTTGAGATGACAGTAAAGGTTGAGAATGTGATGGATTAGACACAGGGATTAGTCAACTACAGAAGTAGGATTAACAGTAAAGGTTGACCCTTGTGGGAGATCAGAGGCAGGGATTAGTCAACCCTGATTTATTCAGTGAGTGAATGAGTCAGTCAGTCAGTCAGTGAATGAGTCAGTCAGTCAGTTAATTTGTATGTTAGTGCTTCAATCAGGCTCAGACAGGACATCTAGGGTTATAGGATAAGTTCTTAAACATTTATCTTATAAAGGGCAAGTTCTTTATGTTCTGACCAGGTGGTAGCGATATGCAACCCAAAAGGTGGCTGTCTAAATCTTCCTTGTTCTATTTTTTTCACAGTGCCAAAGCATCCGAGCTCCCCCAGGAGGTGATTTCAACGTTGGCATATCTGGATGACTTTGTACATTATGCATCTTTACCCAGACAGGTATGTTGTCATTAACCTCCCAGCTTCCCCTTCAACCCCTCCCCTCCTATCCATCACCTCCCATCTCATTCAACCCCTCCCCCTTCAGATCAGAAAAAGAGAACAGTGTTTATCTAAAATATCTCCCTATTGAACAAAAGCTAGTCACAGTTTGACATACACATGTACAAATTGAAAGCCTCCTAAGTTTTTTTTTGGTTTTTTTCAAATTCAAATGAGAGCTAGCTGTGTGGTATAATCTCATTATTTTACGGAACTTAAGTGAAGTTTGAGATTCTGTCGAATCATATGTTTGCATGTCTAACTCACCTACATACAGTAGGCTACTAGTAGGTGTATACAATACACACTGTCTGCTTAGATGGTTTCTACATACCACATTGACAGTTGACAGGCTCCGGAATGTAAAGGATGTGATGAGATGGAATTGCAACTTCATCTGCCACTAATCTCAACCCCTTAATGTCGTGGAAAGCTTGTATGAATTGTAAGCAATTGTTTAATTTCATATCGTAGATGGTGGAAGCTCACATCCCAGCATACATCTTTGATGAATTCAAGAGTAACTGTCAGTGAGGATCCATCACTGAGTTTAAAGGACAGCTGGGTGGAGCCTGTACTTACCTCAGTGGACTGATGCAGCAGTAAACCACAACCATGGATACAATTCTAAACAAGGAGCAAGCAGGAGAGGTGTGGTGGGGGGGGGGGGGGGAGGGAGGGTGAGCCAGGGGTAGGGATCGTATCTAAGGATTATATCAAACTGCTTATGCTTATGTTGTGATTTAAGTTTAATGAACTGGAATATCAATGGTTAATTGAGTTAATTTGTAGTAAATTTTTAACTTAGTCAACATTCCCAAGATGACAAATCTTTTCATGTCAATATTTCACTATTATCTTAATTTTTTTTTTTTATTGGCAAAGCAATTTAAGAATTGATCAAACAGTGCTTCAATGAATGAGATTTGTTGACCTGAAATGACTTTTGAATAGTCATCATGAAATGACTTGAAATGACAGGTTTGATATTGCTTCGTTGGTAATGGTATATTTTAAGACTGGCAAGGAAGTAGAAATACTCTGATTGAATCTGGAAAAGGCAGTTGTTTGCAGGAGTTCTTTGCCAACCCAATGTAGTCCTCTGCCATCTTTGAGTTGGTTGCAGAAGAAATCTATTTACAAATTTACTTTAGTCCTGCCCCTGATGCATTCACAGTTCATGCAGATAAAAGAGGATGGGTTTACAGCTAGTGAAATATATTAAAATAGGGGCATATAGATTGAGGTGAAATAACCCTACTTTGCCCTACACCCTGACCCCAAGCGGCTAAATTTGCTCCTGTAGAAATTTTAAAGTGATCAGATGTGTCCTGTATTTCAGCTGCAAAGCAGATTTTCCTTCTATTGCCCTCTCACACCCCTTCTCCCTCTCTCTACTCTCATCCATATCTCTGGCGTTATGGATAGAGGGCAGTGTTGATCATTAAGAAAGTTGCTTTGTGTTCAGCCTTCATCCATTGAAATGTCTTTCACTCAAAAAGTTTTGGAGAAGAGTCTCGGATTTCAAGATAACATTGGAAATTCATGACTTAGCTTTATGTTATAAACTGAGCAAAATCCAGGGAAAACGATGCATTGATTGTTCTTTGGTGATGCTTTTGGGCCATCATGTCAAGTTCGGTTTTAAAACGGAATATCGGTTACGCTAGCAGAATTGTCCAAAATATTGATTTACTTGCTCATGATACCGATGCAGTTTTCAAATGTCTCTATAAATATGAGAGGGTTGGCAGGAGAAATACATATAGATATATATATGATTTGCATATATTTATTTATATATAAATATATATATATATATACATACATACTCGACTACTTTGGTAACCAAATCCTTTTTCTAATCTTTCATAATCCAGCTCAGCTGACCGATTATCTTATTGTATTATTTACAAACCAACTGTCAGTGCTGAGGAGTATGATAAATTGATCAAACTATAAGAGAAAAGAAAACTGGCAGTCTTAGTGTGTAATATACCATCCACCAGCTGTAGGTGATTTATTATAAAACCAAGGCACAGAAATATATTTTCGTGATTACATAGGATGGATTTAGTGATATATTAAGGAATTAGCAATTTAGACATGACACAATGTCAGTATTGACAGATATGTCTGTTCATGTTTAAAGCCATCTGGGGTTACATAGGCTAGCAACCCAAGCTCTGACCTCTGTATATTTCCTATTATGAAAATGTACGATGGAAGGTGTGAGAAATAATGTACAAAAGACACCAAGAACAGATATTAGAATTTCTTTACTGATTTATGGTTTTCTATTGCTTTATTTTTCTCATGAGATGTTGAAAATCATTGAATTTGAATGCATGTACAAATATATATTGGACCACAGTCCTGTGCAATTATGCTAATAAAATTCCTGTGAGAAGAGAGTTTGAAATGTTACATGTTTTCCTTTTAGACTTTAACATATTACCAACAAAACAAAAGGAATCTGAAACGAACAGCAAAAATGTCACCAATCTTCCACCTTTTTTTCAACCACAAATTACTTTTGAACTTTTGAAAGTTCTATACTTCACAGTAGTACAATCCATCCTCTGGACTTTTGACTCACAGAATCAATAGTATTCATAGCATCAAAAAGATCCTTCACTCCAACCCAGACGTCAGTCGTTTGAAGCCAAGTATCCAACAATAAGACCATATCTTTCTCCTTATGGAAGCCAGCAATTGGGCTAAAATGTCCATGAATTATTTCATCTTGTTCAAGCTGGTATTCGTCATAGTTGACGATCACTCCGCTACTGGAGTTGTAGTTTTGTAATGCCTCCAAAGCTGCGGCACGAAAGTCTTCCACATTGCTCTCCGAAGCGAAGGTGCAATGAACCTTCTTCCCATGTGCGAGGAAGAGGTTGTTTAGTTCATCTAATGTCATGCCTTTGGTATCGGCATCTTCAAAACTTAAGGCCTCCGTTGTTTCTTTGTAATCAAACATGTTAGACTCGGTGTACGGAATTTCAACTACAGATTCTGGTAGTTCAGGGGTAGACTTGCCTTTACCCAGGTGTTGGGCACTCATGACCATAGCACAACTGTGAATGCCACAAAATGTATTATTCTGTTGTTTCTTGAACATCTTGATCAACAAAGGCTGAGAAGCCGCCTCTTCGAGAATCTTCTTGCCTTCCTCGGAGTGAAAAGGAATCTTGGGGATGGTATTTCTGGACATTTTTGCTGCCAGGATTTGTTGACAACCATTTGTTGAATGTAAGAGAATGACTTCGGTCAGCTTGCGGCTTTGATAAGCCAATGATAGCTTCTTCGCGAGTTCCTGCTAGCAGGAGGATCTAAAATAAATACAAATACAACCAGATATCAGCAGGAAAAGGATGAACCAATGAAATCTACTAAATGATGAAAGTATGAACAATGCAGGTGATATGTCATCAACTGTACAATCTTAATTAGCATATGGAAAATCCCCAAGTCAATCACCTGTTTTCAAAGTATTCTCTCCCACAATGGTTAGTGATATATATGTATTGGAAGTCTCCTGCATATAGTGAATTGATATTCCTTGAAATGCACATAAAGTTAGGCTAGAATTCAAATATATGCTGTTATCAAAATGCAAACATTAAGTGTCACAAAGGTCATCAGTATTTGCCCTAAAATATCGATAACTGTCAGATTGTCACGGTAGTTTTAACATTCGGTGTGACCCTTTAGTATTCTCAAATGATATGACTTGGCATATCCTTTTCAAAACATTTGTCTTTTCATTCAACCAAAAAGTTGCATTTACACTGAAATACGGCAGCAACGTGGTGAACTTTTGTAATTTGTTTAATGTGGGCCTTGGCTCACGTGGGCCTATCTGGGCCTATTGATTATGTAGGCTAGTTTTAATGTACAGACCTCACCCAACACATACCAACTGTATTTCTCTATATGTTTTAACACCTAGATTGGTTATTATTGGGGCATGGACCTATTCTATAGCAGCTAGACCGATTCATATTCCATGCATGCGTCATATTACAATACATGGCGAAATGATATACTGTATGTCTAGCTTAGGCCTACACTACAGTACAGTAGTTCTGCCCTTCACTTTGCACTTGATACAACAACTAACATGCATGTATGAATGATGTAGGGGCCGATAAATGTATCGGTTCCACATTTGGAAGGTTGAAGAGTAACATTGTTAAGGGCAAAATACAATAAGTCTATTAGGACTCCTACTTTGCAATGCTTAAAACGCCTGGCAGGATTTCGTGGGTGTCTTACAATAAATTGCAGGTCACCAAAATCTGTAGTGTGAAAATGACTTGATCAAGTTCAAAGTTTACCAATCTTATATCTACGTACGTTAATTTAGTATGAAACTGTACTGCAGGGTAAGTACAGTAGTATACGTGACGAGCTGATACTAGGCCAGCACCAAGTACACATGCCAAGTCTTCGAACGTCTTGAAGACCAGCTACATTTTTCCAGGTTTCCCAATGACTCATTTTCGGAAGGATTACCTGCATCGGAAAAATGTCGCGACACAGAAGTGTTCGCGGAATGACTTATGACGAAGGTATTTGCAGTGCCTATGGGAGTGGTTTATATGAAAACATTACTGTAACCAGCTGACACAGCCCACACATATAGCCTTGGCTACTAATATTTACTTTAACTGTTAGGCTACATTTAGCCTACGTAGCCTAATGTTATAGTGTAGGCCTACACACGAGTTGAGTTGCAATTGTGCATACACTACACCTAAAGTAAGATCTATTGACTCGTAAAATCTAATAAGTACTTACAGTTTTTTATACATTACAAAACGACTATCATGCACCATTTTTTACCCTATTTTCAGTTCCATTTTTTGCCCAGCATGGCAGAATTTGATGGATATCACAAATAACTGCTCATTATATTTTAGCTTACCAGCCAAAACGTCCCCGTGCCAAAACGTCCCCGCTTTTGGTCAAAACGTCCCCGTTAGTCAAAACGTCCCCGTCTATCACATTCATTCACAGTTGTGAATATATAATTTTAAGTTATAAGAAGGCAGAATAAATTCTGGAAAAGGGTAGAAAAATAGGCAAAGAATCACGAAAATCAAAACTATAAGGTGTCTTCAGAGAAAGAAATAAACGTATGTGCAAATATATATCACTTTCATCCAGCCCGTCTCGCATATTCCAAAAGTAACTTGTTGTACTTAAACAATCAAAAATTCTTTTTTATTCCCTTACCTCAATATCGTATATATTCATTCAGAAACCAACTCGTGTTTAAAAAAACCCTATTACCCCTACAGCCCTCTTGCATTCCCTTTTCTATTTATATTATCTTACCTCAGAAAATTATACTCAAAAATGTTTCCGTCCTCATAACCGGCACTACCGACTCCTAAAAAATGTTTTTTCAACCTACACTATACTTATCCTTACTCTTTGATTTGAACTAAAAACATCCACACTTGCATTCCAACTGATTATAAAAGCGGGGACGTTTTGACTCATGGGGACGTTTTGACTGCGGGGACATTCTGGTAAAAAGAGGGAACGTTTTGGTCTTAAAAAAGCGGGGACGTTTTGGTAAAGGGACGTTTTGACTGGATACCATATTTTATTGTGTCAAAATCAGATATCATTAAAAATATGGACCTAATATAAACTGGAGTACTATTGCATATGATTGCTAACTGTGCCCACACCTAACTAATTTGAGCTTGATATTTCTTTCCTTTGAATCATTACTCAAAGAATTAAAACCTGTATCTGATTGGACTAAACTGTTTTTATTTCAGACTTGGATGGGTATGATGATGACCTCTACGGACAGTCAGTTGAGGATGACTATGGCGTATCACCTGCTACAGGTATTTCTGATTACATAATTAATCAAAAAATTATTGTAACTCATTTGTTTGTAAAACAATAAAAAAGATTCAAAGTGAATATGATATGAAGTATATTAAACAAGGAAAGATGGCAGATTGTTATCAAAGTGATCGTAGAGAAACCGAAAGGTTCCTAAACTGAGAAGCGACTGAATGCAGTGTAAGACAAACAAAGAGACAGGGAGGTCTATTACAAAGGCAGAAAAATATGAAAGAGAGAGAGAGAGAATGAGGAAGCCATAGAGATACAGTATAAGAATGGAGCAACTAAAGCAACAATTAAAGAGATACGTTGACTCAAGAATATATAACATCTACGTTATTATTTATTCTATAGCTTGCCTTATAATGGAAATTATGCAATGAATGTTAATAATCAAAGTGTGAATAAGATTTTAGCTTTCTAACTTCCATGTCTACAAATACAGTACTAATTGTTCGCAAAGCTATTTAAACTAATCAATACAATAGGTTAGCTTGTCTGTATTGTACCTCATGTTGTGTTTTCAGGTGTTTGGTAGTACTGCTTAACATGTTAGTGTACTGTAGGTGCATTGGTATACCGATATACCGGGTATTTCATTCATACCTATTCCAACGGTATTGAAATCTGTTAGCGACGAATATACCGAAAATACCAGGTATATCCGAAACAAACCTTGAATTCCCGGTAAAAATGCTTAACGTGGTAGTGTTACCTAGTGTCACTGTCAGTGTTCTCAGAGATAGCGCTCTACATTTGTAATAGTCTTTCTCATTTGCGTTCTCAGGGAGATATGTATTTGGATTGTTTTATATGATATATCTTATTGTCTGTTGTTTTCTTCAGGTTTGCTCATAGACAGTGAACCAGTACTTAAAACTAAATTCGTCAGCATAGATTCCTTCAGTGTTCTTAACTATAGGCAGATATCCATGAGGTAAAGAATAACGGTTGCTTTCGCCTTTTGTATGTACAAATCAGTTTTCGTATCAATTCCCCCCACCCCCAGCTGAACAGTTCTTGTACCCCGGCAACCATCGAGGGCATCAGTTGTCGTCGTTCCTGGAAAATATCGGCGAGGAAGATGACGAGAGGGGGGCCATGCAGGAACCGTTAGCTGACTCGGGGAGCTTCAAGAGGCCGAAACTCGATGCTACAGACGAAGGTAGATTAAGAATATACGTGTTCATAACTATATTTCATGTATAATTTCTACCTGGGACATTTGGTGATTCGCTACCACAAATAAATGATGTTGCATTGATCACACAGAAGATTTCAGACATAAAGAAAACAAAAAAGTCTACTTGATGTTTAGCATTCAGTCATAAAAATTCAGATGCAGATCCTGGTAGGGGAGGGAAGGAGGGAGGGTGGTGGCTAAATATTCCTAAGAATGTACCAGATTGCCGGTAAACAATTCTTAATTCTCTTATCAGTGGGAGGGGGGGGGGGTCTCCCAGACTCACCTACATGAGAAGTTGGCTTTCAATGACTTAACTGCCACAATCCTTCGGGTGTAAAAATCCTTGGTCAACTCCCAATAAATGCTGTACCTCGCATATCATGGAACAAATTGGTGGTGGATTAATCAATCATCTAGTGAAGTTCAGCTAATCATTTTAATTGACATACATTTTACCAACATTTCTGTGCAATCTGACATTGCCCTGTAAACTGCTTCAAAAAAATTGTATCTTGTAGCTCGCCTCCAGTCTTGTCTTGAAGAAATCCGGAATATCGTGGGAGAGACCGTTCCGGAACACGTCATCATCACCAAGGTATTGGAGAGCAACTTTGGGTTTGAGACGGCGTTAGACGGTTGTCTGAACTACCAGGAAAACGGGTCTAAACGAAGAAAAGCAGACAAACAGCCGCCCGTTGTCAGCAGAAACACAAAAGGTAAACATAAAATAAACTAGAAACTACATGCATGTATATTCAAAAAACTGTAAAAATAATATTTTAAACAAAAATAATAACACAGGTCGTCATTACTAAAGTTACCTTGAGTTTTGTTGAGCATCCATCCTCATTGTTTAAACTCCTTGAGAAGAAGGCAACTTTTTTTTTAAATTTATATTTCTTGCTTTCTCAAGAAAAGATTTATCATGTCATGCTCTCTTCGCCCCCCCCCCTTCCCCAACCCACCCCCACACCTGACCACAGTCTGTGGTTACTTGACCTATTCCCATACTGCTTGACCCATTGAGTGGACATTTTTTTTTTAAATATCAAGCTTCATACTAGTAAAACAGAACAGTTTATTTCATACAGGTTTGTATGGCGCATGGTCCTATTTTGCTGAATATCTGTTTGGGGAGGACATCTTAGTTTAGTATTCTATCTGTTTCGTCATGGTTCTTCTTCTTCTTTATTCATTCCTTTTGTCTTGACAATAATTATCCCTTTTTGTTTTGACAAGAATAATTACTACACAGGATAACGGGTATTTCTCGATCTTTTCATTCTTTTGTTTAAAAATTCAAACTATTTTGACCCTTCATTTTACAAAATTGATGAAAACATTCCAAAATAGGAAAGAAATTTCCGGGCGAGAAAATCAGTGACCCTCATTCAAAGTTAAACAAGTTCGTCGCTCTTGTGCAGATGGTAAACAAGTTTTTAAGATGGAAGGCGACACTACAAACTCGAAGGGAAAATCTGCCAGTTAACCATTGGTACCATTTTGTTTTGTAAATCTCAAATTCTTAGCCTGTTTTTCTTGTTGTTTGGGGGTTGTTTTGTTTTACTTTTACCTCTTTTGTAAACTTACTATTATCTTTGCTAATTTTGTGCCTGTTTTTGTTTTCTTCTTTCCTCCATGCTTTTCTTTGCTGTCCATCTCTGTTTTATTTCGGTTGGTTCTCGTTCCTTCTCGACGTTTCTCTGGTCGGCCTCTGTAAGGTAAGGAGCGAGACAGTTGAAGGGACATCCCTCTCATTCTGATGCTCGCTCGGATTTCTCTCTTTCTGCTAAGTCACACGGACGTTATGTCCGAAACCCGTCAAAATTGGTGCAGAATATTAGCTCGGGGGGAACTGCCGACAAGGCCGATAGTATGAGTAGCCGTCCTCGAATCTTGTCAGGCAGTTGTAATAGCAATGTTAAAGTTATTCCTCACTCTTCACTAGATCAGGTTAAATATGTCGGTTGTGATCCAATGGATCAAATTGCCACAGGAGAAAAAAATCTAATGTTAGGGCCATCTCTCAGTAACCTTGCATTATCACGTAAACAGACTACAGGGTTAGAGAACTGTCAGAGTGTCTCAGACCAGGGTCATTTCACCGAGAAACAAAAGCACCATACATCTAGTCGTGACGTCCCTCAAAGGATTTCACCGTTTCGACAAGTTGGAAGCTCTTCCGACCAGTCCTTGGATCTACTGGCCTCGGGCCATGAACCAAATCGGGTACAAAAGGCTCCGCGTCAACCCGGGTTAAATCTCCTTCAATTAGCTCGGGAACACGAGCAACAGAAACCAAACCGTGGCGTAAATCGAGACCGGTCAGGACTAGGATTAGGTCATTCCAAACCGTCTCTGGGCAGCCTTGCGTCCTCTCACGGAAAAATTCAAATCCAAGACAAATCTGGCTGCAGCCCAAGTCTGGCAGCTCTGCGACAGGGACACGCAAACCAGGAAAACAAAGATAAAGTAAACTCAAAGGTGCTCCCTAAATACCTCACAACTTCCCCAAGCGGTCACGCTTCTTCAAAGACCAGTGACAGACCACAATCTGGATTAGGTCTGTCAGATCTGGCTGGAAGACATTTAGCACAGATGGGAGGAGCTGGATTAAAGGGAGGGTCGAAAGCTGTCTCTTTATCGGCCCTATCACTTGACCGTCTGGCTCCCGCTGTTGTGAAGTTGTCAGTGATGGGAGGTGACGAGGAAAGTGGTGCTCAAGAATTATTACCGGTAGAAGAACGGTTTGGAAAATTATTTGTCGAAAGCCAAGCTAGCGAGTCTACCTCAAATTTTGATCCGAATCTGGGAGAAGGCCGAAAGCTACGGTCAATCGTGAGGCCAACCGTCGGTGGCGTACATCTTAAGGGTGCCTCGTCATCAGCTGGTCTCTCATTATCGGATCTAGCCAGCCTGCATCTAGCAGAAGGAAACAATACCTCACTGGCAACCAAACAGCCTGACTCAGTTTCAGTGAAACCAGAAACGAAACTTGACAGAGTACTTGTTACTCGTGAGGCCAATTTATCCATTCCAAAACATGCCAGGAAGAAGAAAAAAACGGGTCGAACAATAAATAGACGCACAAATGTTGAACGTTTCACGGGCGTGAATGTAAATCAAGACATTGGTGTTGACTCTCTGGAAAAAAGTACAGAGGACGGTTTATTACCTTCGCAACCTTTAACGCACTCCTCTTCGGAAGGTAGCTGTTTAGCCGAGCCCTCTAAATTCGCTCGGTCTCTCTGCTTGATATATCTAGGTCCCAAAAGAAAACGGGCAGCCCAGGGATCTCCGGGCTCTAAATGTGAAAAGAGATTTAAATTTCAAAGGCAGGCTAGCATGACGAAATACCAGGAAGTAGAATACGTTCGCGACGTAACTCCTTTTGACTTCACGACTCCTTCCCCCGATGACATCGTGACCCAGAGACAGAAGGCCGCTTTTGGAAGGACTTAGTAACAATGTAATTAGCGACAATGATTGCGACAATGATTAGCGACAACGACAATGATTAGCATCTTATGTTGTTTGTGTGTTTCGTGAATCTTAGCAGAAAGAGTCACAATACATACTACATTCGTGCAAGGATAATGGAACGAAGGTTTTCTATAAAAATGTTGATACAATAATAAGGAGGACATCTATGGGATTCCAGTGGACTAAGAATTTTTTTCCGTTAACAGCGACCCAAGTTGTGATATCCCTAGGCTATCTACGACCAGTAAATTTGTAAAAGGTCTATAATCACCAATTTATCCTCCATGGTGATGGATGAATAAACTGCCGATTGACTGATATCATTGCAATGGATTTAACATTGACTGAAAGTTAACAAACAATGTCAGCTCACACATATTTATCAACACCTTTTTGCAGAAATTCACTGACTCACATAACAGGGAGGGAGTGTACTGTCAGATTCCGTAAAAAATATTATTTGAGGAACAACTTTTTCCTTTTTTATTCTTTTTTTCTTTTTTTTGGTGTAACCTTTTCGCATCCCACCATAAAAGCTATACAAACCGTAGACCTACTTTGGGGTAATTTGAATCTAAGCAGGCTCAAGTGCTGCAACCCAAGCCATCATGGACACCATCAGGGAGATGGCAAACTTGCTATGTTGCTGCAGTTAATGCTGTTTTTCATACATAACATTAAAATGTAATGTTGTTAGAGTTGTGTGGACAAGAGAAGTTCAGGTTGGCATGGCAACCAGCAAACCTTTGGGCAACCAGTCTTGTAAGAGCAAACAGAGCAGCAGTATCAATAGTGTGGTTTTTTTAGCCAAAGAGAGAAATGTGATAAAACTTGTGAAGCAGGATAAAAAGAGGGACTGATACTATTGTATCTTGCTCATTCAGTGTCTTTATGTAGTTGTAATACAACAACAGTTGCCTTGGGGAGGAATGAGGGGGGGTGGGGTAGGAGTTAATATATTGCCGTTCGTACAAAATGTTAATACAAAGGTTTAAATCATTTTAATATATTTGTAACAATTGTGAATGTCAAGCCTTAGCTTTGTTTCCATGGTGATACCTTTCATTTTTTTTTATAATTATTATGATAGTTTTTTTTCTTTATTCCATAAAGAGGTCCTGCTGTTTCCATCCTAGCAGCATCTTCATGAGTTTTTTTTTTTCTCCTGGTACATTAGTAATCGCTTATACATCCCGACTTTAAAGTGACTGTTCATCAATTTAATGATAAAGCCGCACAATGCATACCCAATGTGGAACAGAATATGCAGAGAATCAGTGTTATAGACATTCTCTCTCTTTCTTGAGGGGGGGGGGGTGGGGTGCAGCACAATATTCCTTTCTCCCCTGGAGAGGTTTTCCTGGTCTGAGAAGAGAGTAAGATGAATTCATCCTGTAGTTCAGGTTTTTCATCAACCATTTCCAGACCGGCACTCTCATCAAATTTTATAAGTAAACCACTACAAGTTGTTGGAGTACCAAATTTTATGCGCAGATAATCGCAAATCAAATTGCAGATTGTCAAAGCTATACAAACTTCTCCCCAAAACTCAGTAATAATCATTTGTAACAAAAATTAAGAAAATTAGTTAACCCACACCCCCAATTGCCCTCCCCCTTCCCCCCCACCAATATTAAGATAAACACTACATCCAAATAGAAACATTCAAAACCACATCTCAAAGTATAAATCATGCTCTCCCATGTGGCTAGCCCTGGTAAATTGAAGGACTACCATTGCAGGAAACCTCGTCAGTATTTTGACTTGTACACAGTGAAAATCACTTATAATTTTCTTCAAGGCATAATTCCATATTAAGACTTATGCAAAATTTGCTATTTTAAGTTATTTGTGATGGCACTAATAGTTCCCAAGACTCGCCACAACAAACAACCTTCATTCAAGAAACATGTGGGAAACCTTTTTTGATTTTCCTTCAAATTTGACATCTTGCAATGATGGTTCTAAAATGCCTATAAGCTATTACTCATCAAGGCTTAATTAGTGACATGCATAAAAAATATCACAGGTAATTCCAGTCATTGCAATCAAACTATCTTTGTTCAGAATATGTATGAAAGTCACTCGTATCTCAACCGAGCAATTTGTACGACAGTGATTTAATGTTTTGTCGTTCATCGACAAAAAGCCATTTGTTTTTAAGAGGGTAAAATGACGTGGAAGCGATCGTTGGAAATCATTGTGGCAAAATTTCCATCAATGGTAAGTCAACATCTATTTGTTTTGACTTAATACTAAGACAAGGTTTGTGTGATGCCATATTCATCTTTGTAATATTACTGTTATTTTCTCGAAGATTCTTTCACCCCCCAAAAATATATATATATACCCCAAAATTGCCCCCAAAAATGATATGAAGTGAATCTCTTACAATTTTCAAACAACTTGTCTCCTGATTTCCCAAAGCTCCTCCTACTCTCCATATCGAGGACCCCTTGCAGAAGCGGCTGCAAGAGGAGGCGGAAGCCCAATTGACCGTTGGAGTCACCAAGATGAGCTTCGCTGGCCAAGCTGAGGCAAAGGTGGGGTTCGAGGTCAAAGAGCCTCCAAAGGTCAAAGTTCAAGAATCGCTCACCCCTGCAGGGGCCGCCTCTCCCGATCGGAGGTGAGAATCTTTCGTTGCGAGTAAAAGATCGCTTTCCCTTTTGCAACTTGAGATAGGGAGTCAATAAATTAAAAGTCCTGGCAATTCAGCATTTTATTGAAGCCAGTCAAGCCTTTACCGTAAGTCTTCTCTGCTGAACCGGTATTGGAAGATGTATTTCCCAGTCCTGAAAGCAAGAAACTAGTCTGAAAGGTTTGAAATATTCCAAGTTCTTAAAGTGCCTGCATTCATTTCATAACCAGGTTTACTCAGATGACTCCATTTCTTAGAGTGGTCGGTCTAGAAGTCGGTGTCTCGTTTCTGATGTATGCAAAAGATATTCAAATGCATCATCCCAACAAATGAGTTTCTCTTCAAGCACACTTTTAACGGCGAGAAAATTCATCCTGAAATTACAAAGAAATTCTCCTATTTTTTTTTCCCATTTGGTAAACTTAGTTTACGTACAGTGGACCGCAGACTTTTTAATGTGGAATGTTATCATAAAGTATCGGCTAACATACATTTAATAGTTTGAAGCAATCATAAAGGTAAGAAAGTCATGCTGAAAATGCAACTTGCTGCTCAAAATTATTGGTGTGCATAGAAATGTTGGTCAACAAAAACTGTTTGCCACAGGCTTTTCAAAGTAAAGTGTGATTAATTGTTAACAGTTAGCTCATTAATATTTTGCTCATTAATATTCATGTCAAGCAATCGGAAAGTTTTGTTCACACCGTGAGCTTAAAATACCCCCAGGCACTGTGACGAGGTACAAGCACAAAAATGAGTTGGATGCTTGATTCCTTTAAAAACACTTTGGCTTTTTGCTTGAAATTCTTCGTTCTTAAGAAACACGTTTCTTTCTTATTTTGTTTTCAGAGGTTCGATGCCCAAAGTCAGCAGTAGCTCCGACCTGACTGCTCTGACATCAACGCCGAATAGGCGAGAGTCCAAGACTAAACCACTCGTGAGTTAAACTCGTTTTGCTAAGCTCCTTATGAAATTTACTTTGTTAAAGCGGGTAAAGTTTTCTGGTATGCATTAAAGAAAAACTTGGAAGAGAGGAAAAGGTTTTTAAACCTTGGCAAAGATGAGGACTGTCAACAAGATGTGACAGTTTTATCTGTCTTTTCATCGGGAAGATGAAAGTCTTAATAAGTTTGAACGATTGGAATTATTAAAACACGAAACTAACTGTCAGGTTTGTGTTTAGTATAAGATTTCTTTTTGGCTGTGAACAAGTATTAAGCCATAATTTATTGAGACATTCAAAGGTCCTTGTTTCTTGACGACTGTTACTATAAACTGGATACCCGACAATAAACAAGATTGGAAATTCAACAAATGACCTAATTTTGTTAAAAAAAAATAACCCAACATCATATGGAATATTAAACATTTCTCATAGGGTTTTCCCTGGGGCTTCTTGAATTTGAGAAGTTTTTGAGGAGTTCATATCTTGTTGTTGTGACTGCAAAAAAAAACACCTATATATGAGATGACCTTAATTATTCTGACCTTGTTTCGATCAGGACATTGATGTCGCGAAGGAGTATTTGGAGAGACAGGCGGGCAAGGAATTATTGAACATGGTAGTGATCGGCCATGTTGACGCAGGGAAGTCAACCCTAATGGGACACCTCCTGTATCTACTCGGTCAAGTCAATAAACGGCAGATGCACAAATACGAAACAGAGTCCAAGAAGCAGGGCAAGGCCTCATTTGCATATGCATGGGTACTGGACGAAACCGGAGAGGAAAGGGAGCGGTGAGCTATTTTAGTCTGCCTTCTGATTCGGTGGTTACTGTTTTCTTGTTGTTTTTATTGTTAGATTTCATCATTATTTGATCTCTCATCTCATATTTCATCCGCATCTGCTCAAAGTCATTCAGGGGTTTGACCGCCTCTGTGCTCTGTGCTGACTACCAAGACACTCACCTACCAATGCTGCTACAGAAATGCAGTTGCTTGCAGAATTAATATCACTGTCATTCTGGGTGCTAAGTTAGGGCTTTATAAACTCCTGTACTGTTCAACCCCCTGCACGCTTTTCAATATTTTATCAACTACTACTATTATGCAATAGCTTTGGTGAATGATGCAAGTCCATGTCAAATGACCTTGAAGAGAAAATACCATATTAGGGAGAGTTGGGGGGTGGGGGCAGGGGGGGTGGGCAGGGCAGAGGGTGGTGCAAAAGAAAAGCCTCAAACTTAACATTGTTAACCAAAACTGTAGGAGTGGTCGTTACAAGAATGATGTCGAACATAGGTCCGGGATTCTGGTATTTCATGTTCAGGAATTATAAGTTAAAATTAATAATGTTGATGAGAGTATGCCTGTAATTTTGGTTTTCTTGAAAAATCTGTGTATTGGAACCATTGAATGCACAAAAGAAGCACAGTGTCTTAAAAATCAACAGCGCCCTCTCTCTCATGGTTTTCAAAGAGTAGAACCTGTCAACTTTGAAAGCTTTAAGCAGGAAACTCTTCAGATAACAGAATTCATTTGTTTCATTCTGTTTCGCTTTCTCCAAGAGTGGTATTGTCGACCCACTTAACAGCGGACAAAATATCGTCATCTGTTCTTTTGATCACATTTCCTGTGAGAACTTGACTTGAGTATCTTTTGTACTATCTAGCAAGTTGTATAACTCATCTTACTTATTGAATTATTTGTGCTCACTTGTTAAAGTTCATTCAGTTGAGGTCTTGTAAAGTGTTTCGTTTTTTTTCAATCACGTGGTATAACTTGGGAATGATTCATTACGAAAGTGAAAGTGAAAGTTTGTATGTCGCGTGACTCGCGTCGTGATTAAAGAATCAGTTAATTTTATCATAATAGGACGGTTCTCCCTAGCTGACTCTCATTCTGCATGGTTGGCAGCTTACCTTGTCAGAATAATACTAAAAATATGATTATAAACATATTGTCTTGAAGAGCTTTTCGTCGAACGCCCCGTCTCGGTCAATTAATCAGAGCATGGTTGGGTTGGAAAAGCAAAAATATCCATCGGGACTAATTTCATGAGAAATTCACAGCCCCCAGGAATTCACAGCCCCCAAAAGCCAGTCGAAAGAATGTTAGACGTAGAAAAGATGTATTATTGTTTAAAAAAACAAATATGAAAATATCCGCAGGGTGTTTGACTGGTCTTGTCGTTTTAAAGTACCCTTTTGTATCAGTACTGCTTGTTTGACAGCTTTGCGAACAATAGTGGGAGATTGTTTGTAGTTAGCAAACATGTTTGAGGGATATTTAGTCAGGTTTTCCTGCTTGACTGTCAACAAAGCTTGAATTATAATTGCTGTTGACAAGGGCTGTCAGCAAATTTGCATTCACATGATTCGCATTGTCATGGAAAATTTAGAAAAGTCATGGAAAATTTTTAAAAATCAATCTGAAATATCATGGAAAAATGTTATTGAAATTGAAGTGATTTTCTTAAATCGTTTCAACTTAGTCTCTCTTTCCTTCTTCCTGATAATTACTGAAATTTCAAATTTCAGAATTAATTTGTGACTGATGCAGCCAATTCAAAGTAAATTCAGTGTGCGAGTGTATTTATTTATGTTGAGAGAGATGATGTTCAACGTAACCTAAATGTTTGCTTTAAGATTCTTTGACACGTTCTTAGCCATCAATTCAGTCATTTTAAATCATTTTGGCGGAAGACGAGCAAATCATGACGTTAAACTGTGGAAAAATATCTTGCTGATGTCGGGGGAGGGGTCGGGAGGGGGATTTCTTTTTTAAGTTCTGTGTCAAACTTAAAAGTTCTAAGGATAACTCCTTAGAGGTTTTGACGGAAATATTTTTCTCATCTCGTAGGGGTATCACGATGGACGTTGGTCTGACCCGATTTGAGACGGAACACCGTATGGTGACGCTGCTGGATGCCCCCGGACATAAAGATTTTATCCCAAACATGATCAGCGGTGCTGCTCAGGTGAGTTTGCTCCCGAGAATAAAAAGATTTAAAAAAATTTTCATTCATAATTTTGACGTTTTGTTTAACTTTTACTAAACCAAGCAAATTGTCTCTGGTATGATATTTTTCAAATTGTTAAAAAAAGAGAAAAAAGATTTATGTTTATGTACTTCCTATCCATTCCCCTCCCCCTCTCTTTCCCTCCCACACATCTGTTCCCCTCCCACCCCTCTCGTCCCCTCTGTTCCCCTCCCACCCCTACGTTCCCCTCCCACCCCTCCATTCCCGTCCCACCCCTCTCTTCCCCTCCCATTCCTTCCCCAATGTCCCTGGAGTTCTTGTATGTATTGGGTATCATAAATCCGTTTTGGAATTTTATGTCACACCCCTGATCATCGTTTTCTGGGTGATTTTCTAAAATGCTTGTTTTCTAACCTACCTGTTCACTTTTCAGGCTGACGTTGCCATCCTTGTAGTCGATGCGACCAGAGGGGAGTTTGAAACCGGGTTTGAATCAGGAGGGCAGACTAGGGAGCATGCCATCTTGGCCAGATCTCTAGGAGTCGGACAAATGGCAGTGGCTGTCAATAAAATGGACACCGTCGACTGGTCGAAGGAACGATTCGATGAAATTGTCGGAAAATTAAAGTCATTTTTGAAAAAGACTGGATTCAAGGTACAGCCTTCTTTCATTGTTTGTCAATAGCATGAAGACGTAGTTGGTTGGAAAAGAAGTCACAGGATATGTACACACTGTCATGGAAGTAATAGAGAGAAGGGGGTGGGAGGGTTGATCAAAGGGATAGATACTTTTCGTTAAGCCACCGACAGTAATTACTTACAAAAGTTTATTTGTCTTTTAGTTTCTCTTCATAAATAGTTGGTGGCTTGTCATAAACTTATTCCACATTTTACACATTCATTGTTTTACCCGAGAGCAAGTTTTATGTACTGTTTTTTGGGGGTTTTTTGTCCAATAAAATTTTGATTACCTAGTAGTTGCATCTTGATGCTAGGTTTTGAAAGTTCTCAAATTTCTTGCAACTTAGATATCTGTCGTGAAATTAATAGCCAACAAACTAAACTAAGTAGTTTCTATGTTGATGGTGAGAAACCCAAACTCGGTTGTGAATGACCGGAACCCAGACAGTCAGGACTCAATGACTCGAACTGAGACCAACGCAAGTCCTGCCCATTTTGTGCTTTAAATCCCCCAGCAGATATATAATACGCCAAATCTTCACGATGGTGATGACACATGAAAGTTACATAACTGGGTCTTAAAATGAAAAATTTTAAATTCTCGTTGGCCACATTTCACCTTAAAGCGTCGTATAATTTGGCTGTAGCCAATCAGCATTATCTGGCAACAAATTTTTCACACTTTTTTTTATTAAATTTTTGTTTTTGACTACCATCTGATTGTTTCTTGTAAAGTATTTTGTTATAACAGAACCAAAAAAAGAGTTATTTAACACCCTAATAACCAGTGATAATGTTTATCCATCTTTTTCTCATTAAATTACTTGTTCTGCACTGAGACAACACTGAACTTAAGAACAACTTAGACTCCAGCATGAGAGTTTATACTCAAATAACAAGCGGCACACTGCCTGTCAGCTATACCATTGGTTTCTACACAAGACTAAACATTTAGTGGAGTTCAAAGCTGTAACAAAGTAACCCAGCTACTGCATTACCTTGTGGTGTAACCAGCCTTATCCATCTCTTTTTTCTTAAATTTTATATTAGCATATTTACATTCCATAAAAATTCACGGAAGATATAATTTGCATCAATTTTTGCTATATCCATAATTTGTATAATTGCTTTCCTTACCAAACAGGATTCTGACATTGACTACATACCATGCAGTGGCCTTGGTGGTGAAAATTTAGTCAAGAAGGCAGAGACCTCGCTGCTTGAGAAGTGGTATAAAGGACCCTGCCTCCTGGAGCAGATAGGTAAGAATATTCTTACCAAATGCCTTGAATGAACTCTTACCACATTTGTGTTAAAAGTCAGACCTCTGGTTTGGTTGTCTTCCCTAGGTTGTTTGATAAATCATATTCAATGTATATATATAAATGTATATATCTATATATATATATCTATATATATATATATATATATATATACACACAATACATATTGTTGTTGAGGGTGTCTGCATATAAAGCGGGAGGCCCGGGTTCGAATCCCGGCGGAGGCTGGACGTTTTTTCACATGTTTTGTTTTGTTTCTCTTCAGATGTGTTTAAATCTCCATCACGGCCCATCGACAAATCCTTTCGGATGTGCGTATCTGATGTATTCAAAGGTGAGAACACGCTTTGGTTGTAAAGTAACCGCAACCATTCAAACCTGATTACAAATAAAACCCAATCTGCAGTGCAAAAAAGGCTGTGACTTATTCAAAGCAATACATATTTTCATGGGGAGATATTCCATTGAAGGAGGGAGGAGGGGTGGAAGGGGAAGGGAGGGGGGGGTTATCCATCAGTTCCTCTGTCCAGCCCAGGGTCTGAATCAGCCTCTCACTAATTAGAATCCGTAACGACGACAGTATGAAACTAGAACATACTCTGTGTTGTGATAACAGATATTTTGAAACATACATAAAAAAAGCTCAATATTGCTATAAATGAATAAGACTTGGAGGACCACTGGGGATCCAGAAATGGACTTAATTTCTGATTTGTATCACCAAACAGAGTAACCCAAAGAATGCCAACTATTTTAGTTATATTAGATCTCTTGAATAATGTGTAAAATCATGTTAAATTTGTTTCCAATCCATCCAAACATCCTGTTTATTACTTTTCCATTTTCTGCCATGTTTACTTATATGTGGATCCATCTTGGCTCCATGTATATATGTATGACTCCATCTTGGCTCCATGTATACATGTATGGAGCCATATTGTGTTGATATTAAACTGTGTAGGTTTATGCCTGAGTGATGTATCCTGCAGGATTTCTTTCCCTATCATTGTGTGTTTTTCTGTCTATGTAGGTATCGGTGCAGGGATAAGTATATGTGGCAAAATCGAATCCGGTAGCATCGTACTCGGCGATAAGATCGTGGCAATGCCGGCCGGAGAGGGCGGTATTGTTAAAGGTACGTCTCACTTTCTCATAACATAACTGGAATTGTTAAGATGGTGTAATTTGCGGCCATGTGAGGAAATCTCTTTCAAGAGGTACTACTTTATATGGTACCTAGGTTTTTTCTCCAGAGTCACCTTTCGTATGGACGGACACAAGGTCCATATCTCAAGTCTGCTACTGTTATCAAGGTGTCGTCTGATGTTGTTGTGTTGATCCCACCGCAGTAAAAAGGCAATTTTGATGGTTTGGCAGCGTGCCAAGTAGAGATGATAGATTGAAAATCACAGAAAGGATCAATTCAGAAACCAAAACATGGATTTTGTTGTGTTTATTCTGTCAGCGATTTGATTATGTTTGAAGTAGATCATTGATAAATTTTACGTGCATGGCACAGTTCCCTTACCTTCACCTTTGAAATGTGCTACAAGATTAACTAACTTCTCTACATGAGATGAACAAGGTTCTTTGTCTTCCTGCCAATCACAAAGTTAGATTTAGTTGTAAGATATTTAAAGGACCAATCAGTGTGCAGCAACATAACTATGCTTAGAAATCAATAAAACAAAAATATAAATGGGCAAATCTGCATAAATGCATAATCATATGAGCAACAGGCCAGGTGTGGTTCAAGAGATGGGTTGGGGTGTACACCCCTCCCACCCCCTCGTTCAACCCTACACTTCCAAGGATTACACGACCATACCCCCTGCATTTTAAAATCCTGGATCTCCCCCCCTCCCTCCCCACCAAGGGCAAACATATCTTTGATACATGATGCAACAATTGATGTTCAGACATATTTATTTGCTCTTCCCAGGCATCTCTATTCACGATGAGGACGCTAAGTGGGCTTGTGCTGGAGACCAAGCAATTCTAGTTATTACTGGAATTGATCAGATGAAAGTCAAGTAAGTACAGCTGTATAATAAACGCAGATGTTATTTGATGAATAGTGTAGACCTAAGCTTTGATCACTGTTAATATATGATATCTCAAAAGGTCTTACCTTAAAATTTTGGAATGTGTTGTATCGTTCCACGTCTCTCAAACCTGGGGTTTTGACAACCCCAACTGAGTGCATGAAAATTTGGGAGGGGGAGGAGGGGGGGGGGGGCAAGCAGGCAAGGGCGTCCACAGGAGTTACTCAGAAAACTTACAGTGTGTTAAGGCCAACAGGTCTGTCGTCAACATTTAAGTGAAGTGTTAATTCTGGGATGGCAGTCAGAAGACGCCCGGGGGGAGGACTGCATATTAAGAAAGAAAGAAAAGAGAAATACATACCATAATTAAAATTTTGTCATCGTAGGTAGGGATCTGTAGGCTGAGAAAGTTTGAAATAGATTGAGTACATTTTCTTCCATATTACTTTTACGATCATTTGATATGTTCTGGTCTCCATTTAGTTTGCGTTCCGAAACTTTTTCCGTTATTTTTTAGCGTCGGGAGTGTACTGTCCAGTCGAATCGATCCCATCAGAACGACAACTCGATTCCAAGCTAGGATCATCGTCTTCGATATCGCTGTCCCAATCACCAAAGGATTCATGGTAGGTTTTCAAGTTTCCAGCGCTGCCGTTTTCAGTCATGTCGCCCACATTTTCACCTCATAATATTCCCCGGCTAAAGTGTGCGAGGTTTGCATCCCATAAATGCTCCGTTGTATGAAAATTCCTTGATGCTTAAAGAGAACTATAAATTCTCTTCTACCAGACGTATGAAGGAAACATAGGTGTTACATCTCCTCGCCACGTGAATGTACTCGAACACGAAATGCTTCGCAAGTTTATTCCATCAATGTTGAGACATATGTTGAGAAAACTCAAAGATGACTGTCTCTTTGTAAAGGGGGGCTCAACACTTAGCATAGCAGACCTACCTTAACTAATTTGCATATTAGATTTAGGGCAGACGTTTTTAATGTCATTAAGCTGACAAAAGTAAAATCACTAGATGAAATCCCCTCCCAAAGGTGGAGAGAAATAGAGACACTGCAAGCATTGCTCTAGCACAGGGTGTACTTTCA
>KN888258.1:9866-26585 GCA_000934455.1 Apostichopus parvimensis | reverse complement strand
TATAGAGCCCAACAGTTGGCTGACCAGCGCTGGCCCAATGTTGGTTTAACGTGTTAAGACCAACAGTTGGCTGGCGAATGTTGGCATATTGTTAGTTCAACATATAGAGCCCAACAGTTGGCTGATCAGCGCTGGCCCAATGTTGGTTTAGCGTGTAAAACCCAACAATTGGCTGGTAAATATCAACACAGTTATCAACACAGTTATGTTCACATACAGGGTATCAAATGTCACCCGATTCTCGTTGTGGTCACGATAACTATCTTGGTTATTGGTAATGTTGATCCACGATAGTTATCGTGTTGTGTAACTTCATCACACATGTTATGAATTTCACGATAACTATTATGGACTATTATAAGCTATTCAAGGAGGCATTTGATCGTCAGATATCACAGAAAGCGACTGGGATGCTAACTCTAAAGACATTGACAATTTCTATCGACATATTTGTTGTTGCCAACATAAAACTATACACTGTGCTGTAACCAACATCAAACAAGTTAAATGCCTGGTTATATGCAGAATCGAATGAGATACTAAGTCAACCAGTACTCTACCAACCCTTCCGACCTGGGTGATATTCATGTAGTAAGTGCATTCATGTCATAGTGAAATTGATAAGTATATATGTTAGAGATAACTGATGTTATTATAGTGAAGGCTTTGTAATTGACGCACCCCCGTAACTGACACACCTCTAAATATTCCTAGTTATCACCGTGGCAAACATACTGAAGGCAACCTAACCATTTTACACCTTAGCAGAGATAGGTTTTTCACGAGTATGAATACTTTTCAAGTATGTGACGATGAAATTTTGGCTCATTTTAAAGCTTTTTACACACTCCCCCAATGCTGCAAGAATTTTTCGCATTTGGAAGTCTTACTCTCTAAAATTATCTTAAATTACCTCGAGATCAATCCACTACTCCGTAAGAACGATTCGTCTGCTTCATATGGGCATGTATAGTGCCTCTGCATTATAGCATATACTATTCTGTCGTCTGTCAGCTGTTTACCGCTTGACCAAATTTACATTTTTCTTATTTCACTTTAAAGCAGTAGGAACAACAAAGAAAGTATAATTTTGATTGCCATACACAGATTACTGCTCTCTTAGTTTTTCGTTTTATTTAGTAAGGGAGGGGAGGGGATGGGGGAAGAGGAGGTACAGGGTAGAATTATTTTCTTACGACTTCCCGACTTACTTCCAGCTACAGAATGGCTTCCCCCACAAAAAAAAGCTGCCCCCACCAAAATATATATATTAAAAATTTGAGGTTTGATATTCCCAAATCGGTAACAAAGAGATGCCCTTAAACTCACATGTATGATTTTTTAGGGGAAATGCTATCGTTTGTACTATAACAAGTCTATGAAGAGGGCCTTTAACTTGGTCAGGAAAGAGAGGTGGCCAGTACGTAAAGCCGCAAAGATCTGTGGGGTTCCAGAGCCTTCTTTGAGAAGATTTTTCAGGAGAGGAGAAGACAAAATTAACTGTCCCATGGGCAAAAAACAATGAAGAGAAACTCATAGACCACATCATTAATTTGGCCAAACTGGGTTTCCCAATGTCTCGGTCGAACGTTATAAAGTAAGCGACAAATGAAGCAGTTTTTTTAGCGATTAAGGCAAATGATGGTAAGATGTTTACCAAGAATTGGTTGGACAGGTTTCTGAAAAGATGGCCTTAACTTAAAGTCGTGAAACCTTTAAAACTCAGCCTCAGGAGGGCTAAGGCAACAAGTAGAGACTGTCACCAATTACTTCTAAGGAGCTCAACCAAATAATGAACAAATAAAATCTGAAAGAAAAACCACACTTACTTTTAATGCAGATGAAAGTGGCTTTCAGGTGGAACATAATCCCCATCGAGTGGTGGCACCGAGAGGTATGAAAGCTAATTCAATTGTTACTGACCGTGGTGCCATGACCACTGTTTTAGCTGCTGGGAGTGCCATTGGGCAGCCTGTTCCTCCTTTTTATTTTCAAAGGGAAAAGGATGAATGACATGTTAAAGAATGGTGCTGTTCCTGGAAGTGGTTTTAGCATGACAGACTCAGGTTGGAGTAATGGCCACATTTAGAACTACATTGAGACTCATTTGTCCAAGTTTTTACCAAATCGAGCTTCCGACGAACATGTGCTCCTCTTCCATGATGGACACTCGTCACACATTTCCATGGAGTTAATTGATTACGCCCATTCCAAGAAATAATCCTTTTCGTACCCCCACCCCCTCACATTAGCCATATTCTATTGCCATTGGATGTTACCATGTTTGGAACTTTAAAAACTTTTTATCACTAGGAGTGTCAAAAGTTCATGCGAGAAAATCCTGGGCAAGGTATCACAAGATATCACATTTGTGAACTTATTTCCAAAACCTTTCTGAAGCCTTTCACCCCAGCAAACTTAGTTACTTTCTTTCGAAAGACAGGTATATACCCAATTGAGCCTGGTGTAGTCAGCAATCTGCATTTCTAAACTAAAAACCTACCTCTATGCTAAACATTTTTCAATTTGATTTGTAATTATATTTCATTGTTGCATTATTATTTTTGCTTTTCTTTCTATTTATATTTATATGTATGGCGCTTTTGACAACTATTTTGTTTATAATTAGCGCATTATAAATCTTAGTTGTTATTATTACACATTTAGAGTTTTGTGTCCCTGATACAAAGAAGAGCATTGAGAATGGACATAACTTCTTATGCCCCCATTGTCTCCAGGAAGAATAAGAAGACATTATTTTATTTTTGTTTAGTTTGTATATTTTCAAGAAAGACTGATGTACACCTTTAAGATGAAAGTTCATCAACCTTTCCTGACCTCTCTGTGACCTGACTTGTCTGATTCGAGGTGAGAGGCCTAGAGCGTGGCAAATAGCGTACAAAGTGAATGGATGAACGCACACAGTAAGCTATGGACACTTGTGTCAATTACGGGGTTTTCATGGACTTCACACGCCAGACGTCTTCGGGCCAAATTCTCCTCAACTGTTCGTGTTTTGGGAACACAAGAATAAATATGTTGGGGTTATTTTATTTCTGAGATACTATACTGAGATATGTCAATTTGAGTCGCTAGAAACTGGTATAAGTCCAATGAAATAGACTTCTACCGATTTAATTCGACTTATCATCGATTTAAACTGGTAGATGTCGATTTAAATTGACATATACCGATTTATTTTACATATCATCGATTTAAATTGGTATATTTCGATTTAAATCGGTATATGTCGATTTAAATCGGTATATATCGATTTAAATTGGTATGTCGAATTAAATTGACGATATGCCGATCGACATATCATCCATTTAAACTGGTATATGTCGATTTAAATTGACATATACCGATTTATCTACTTATCATCGATTTAAATTGGTATATGTCGATTTAAATCGATGATATGTCGAATTAAACTGGTATATGCCGATTTAAATCGAAGATATGTAGAATTAAACTGGTTTATGTCGATTTAAATCGGTAGGAGTCAAGTTTAGCTGCTGGAAACTGGTATACGTCGAAGGAAATTGGTATATGTCGATTTCAATCGGTATAAGTCGATTCCCCACGATTTGAGGCTGATGGCCCGCCATAGTACTAGGCCCTAAGTAGCCGAATCTCAATTAGGCATAGCCTACGACTGCGAGTAGTCAGGCCTACGTACAGTAAGGCATTCCGTTAGGCTACTAAGTAGTAGTAGTAGTAGCATGGTGGGCTCATAATTGACGCACTTAAGGATTTGATCACCGATGTCTATCAAGGAAACATCCAAATCACTCAACTGTTTGTGTTTTTCATATGTGTGGTTCCTCAGAAATGTATTAATTCATTTTTTTGTATTATCGCCAATTGTGTACAATGGAAAAGGAAGTCTCCTATAAAGTCTTAACAAGACTTAACAAAGTAGGAGACTCCCTGGAAGAAAAGAAAAACTGTATAAATATAAATAATACAGTATATAGGTAAGGATTAAATATACAGTTATAATGTCCTAATGATGCTGAGACCGATACGTGAATAGATTATATAATACTAGTACGAGTTAATAAATTCCTTTTTCAAATGTCTGGTGAATGTGTGTTTTGAAGGTATAGACTTCAAATTTTTTGATAGATCATTTCAAATTTGTATTGCTCTATTACGAAGACCGAATTTCCCTATGTTACTATAGTAAAAATTGCAATGAGCGTTGTCGGCTTGTCTTGTGTGATGGTTATGTAAGACTCTGTTACTACATAACTGTTACTACATATGAAGTCATTAAAAGTGACTGGCAGTAATCCATTCCATGCTTTGTAAGCAAAGGTAGCAACTTTGACTGTTATAATATCACCAATTTTTAAGAAATTTAGGGACTTAAATATGCCACTATTGTGTTCAAGTGGGCCATCAGCAATGTGACGTATAGCCCTCTTTTGGAGAATATTAAGGCGGTCAATGTTAACATTGTATGCACCAGACCAAATAGTTGCACAGTAGGATAGGTGTGGCAGAACTAATGTTTGATAAAGCATTCTAAGGACATGCTGTGGGAGGAAATATTTCCGTTCAGATAATATACCAGTATTTTTGATAAGAACTTGTGTCACCTTTTTTGAAGATAGGTTCTACTTTTGCGACTTTGAGTTTATCAGGAAATATGCCAGTATTAAAAGAGATATTACAGATGTGAGTCAAAGGTTTGGCAATAAAATGAATAACATGTTTGATAATGCCTGGCTTAAAACCATCGTAACCTGCTGCCTTATTTGATTTTAAGTTGGAGCTTGCTATTTTAATGAACTCACCTTCAGTAACAGGATAACTGAAAAGAGAATAGCTGTTTATGCTGTCATTCATGTGAATGAGTTTTTCAGCAGTGTTCTTACTTTTAATCTTACTGGCAAGTTCGTGGCCTTAGTTGAGAAAAAAATTATTAAAATGATTTGCTACTTCTTTGTCGTCAATAACTTGTTGATTGTTATCATTAAAGGCAGTGGGATAAGGGGAATGCTTATTTTGTCCGAGAATTGTCTGTACAGTTGTCCATGTTTGGCCAATATTGTTTATGCTATTGTTAATCTTATAACAATAGTATAATTGTTTGAAAAACAAATAATCTGGTTAAGTTTGTTCCTGTATATAGTATAGGTTAACATACTGTCATTGGTATTGTTTCTTTCTTTCTTTTAATAACAAAGTACCTACAAGACACATTATTTCCGCTAATGTCTTCCGTGGGATTTGTGTTAAAAAGCATAATGGCTAGTAGAAAGTAAAGTTTGATTGTCATTTTCACTTTAATGAATTGAGTCCAATAGTAATTTCAGTTAGTTTATATGGCTTCTTTTGTTAGCAGTTCCTGTCTGTCCATTCTCCTAAGGGCGGAAACTGTAGATTTTCTCGAAGGCTGGTTGTGTGGTTTTCTTTTGTTGACTGGTTAGCTTCTTCGGTACAGTGTAGACTCAATCGGTTGAAGCTGCTCTCTTCATTCTTGTTTTTTCTGTTGCCGAGGATCGAGTTCTCGCGGGTTGGGAATTTGATGTTGTAAGTAGGTTTTCTTTCTGCCTTTTATTATATTGATCTGCTGGTTTGGTCTGTTTGTTATTGCTATTTTCACTATGTCTTTGCTTTGGTAAATCTTCGCTTTCTGTGTCCATGACGATCGAAGTTTCACTTTCACCTGTGTCTAAGTTCGATCTAGTGGCCAGATCTGTCACTTGTCTGTCTTTTCTGGTGTGTCCTTTAAGGTCAGGTTGTTTGTGAACTGTCACTTTGTCTTGCTGATCCTCCATAGTCACTTGCTCATAATTTTCTTCATATTCAGTGCAATTGAAGCTTTGTGGCCAAAGCGATGACAGTTAAAGCACTCTATTGTTGGGCATCTTGATTCGGAGTGTCCCAGCTCATCATATTGTTTACATCTATAATTTGGGCAGTTTCTCATTAAAATCCTCTCTCAAGCAATTGTTGCAAACCCTACTTTGGCCATTGTGTTTGAGTCTTATATGAATGCCTTCATTTACAACAGCATATGGTAGACATATTTGGGAGTATTTGGCGCCTTGATTTCATTATTTTATCGCATATGTAAAATCTTGGGTGATTTGCAACTGAACAGTTTGGCTCAACCGTTCTCTAGCCAGACTAGCCTAATGTACGTAGAACTCACAATGAGCAAAGCCTAATGTTATTGTTTTCACTTTCCAAATTTCACGTACGATGAAACGGCCAAAGTGGTTAAAAAGTATATTGTTTTGGTGGTTGTTGTGAAACAATAGTGCGGAAAATACAATCCTTTATGTGGAACGTAATAATCGGATCCGCATAATCGGTAGCGCAATGGATTTTGCCGATGCAGATTATTTACCGATTGTCTGATAATCGGACCGATGCCGATTATTTAACCGATTATCGGTCGAACACTAGAAATTGCTACGTTGCAGTCCTACACTATACACTGCGGCTTTGGCTACGTTGTAATTATTTAGGCTTGACAAACATGATGATCGCAATGTATTCCTAACGTTGTAGTAAACTTGTATATACAGCCCATTTGATGCTAGAAGATATATCTTGATCTAAGTTTGTCAAATTTACAAATAATTTACACAACATTGGGAGCATCTATTCATGATTTGTTGATGCATATAAAGTGTCTGTCACAGTGTTTTAAGGTTTGTGACAACGTACATGTGTTTATAAGCAAATTCAACTTTTGTAGGGCAATATAGTGCAAAATAACATACAAACAAATAATAGATACATTTCAATCACTCCACAAACAGCTTTCAAGTATGAAGATTGTAGAAAGAAATTGGAAAATCCCTTTCCTGCCACATTCAGCATTGGATTGATTGTAACTGGGCTTCTCTACCTGAGATGCTGAGATGTTGCCTCAATATGTGCCTCAATAAAACAGTTTTATCACCAAAAATATAAAAGGCAATGCTTGAGAAGTTGAGTACAGCACCTTAATATGAGAACTAGCATTGAGGACTGGTGCTAGATGAATATTTTATTTTTTATTTTTTTATTAGTGTCATCTTTAATGAGGGTAGTCCTGCTCAGTGCAGAAGCACTGCTTACCAGAGGAGCCGTCAATATAACTGGTAATAGATGAATATAACTGGTGCTAGATGAATATAACTGGTGTTAGATGAATATAACTGGTGCTAGAAGAATACAACTGGTGATAGATGAATATAACTGGTGCTAAATGAATATGACTGGTGATAGATTAATATAACTGGTGCTAGATGAACATAACTGGTGCTAGATGAATACAACTGGTGATAGATGAACATAACTGGTGCTAGATGAATATAACTGGTGCTAGATGAATATAACTGGTGATAGATGAATATAACTGGTGATAGATGAATATAACTGGTGCTAAATGAATATGACTGGTGATAGATTAATATAACTGGTGATAGATGAATATAACTGGTGATAGATGAATATAACTGGTGATAGATAAATATAAAGCCCTCCCGATGTACCAGATATCAAGCCACTCATCTACAATTTGTTAAATAACCTTGGTCAAATTCTTAAACTTTTACAGAGAGATTCTGTCTGCAGAAAGGAAAGCTATGGAAAAGAAGACAAATCCAGCTAATTTTGGAAGGGAGTTTGCCAGTAAGTGCATATGCCAGGTTCCAGGACAAGTACCGTGTCCATCTGTTGTGCCTCTACCCGAAGAACTGAGAGGAAAGAATATCAATTACAGAACTCTATCGCTTAATGCCGCCCGTGGAAGAGACCCTAATATTCCAGATGAAGAGGAGGAGGATTTGTAAGGGTGATGAAGCTCTGACAAAAGGAAGAAAAAAGAATGTAGAAGTGGCTTTCGATGTGCGATATAAACCTGTTACACGATTCTCACTGAGTGAATGCATGGCATAGTCAACAGTCAGGCCATGTGATGCTTACACAAACAGTTAAAAGAATTATTCTGACCATACTTTGAACAACAAATGATTAGCAACATGGATTTGTTCCTATGGGTTCTAGTTTTGAGTGGGTTGTGATACTCGATTATTTGTGTAATATCATGACATCATGGACATAGTTACTGTACTTTCAAATAGTTTATCCCACCTTAATACTGAAATAGTGATTTCTATGCACAATACTAGTACTGTATTATCCAGTGAGTCCTGTGAGGCAAGTATTACTAGGAGTCCAGTGTTTAAGGGGCTTCAGTGATCCCTTCCCAGCAAAAACATACCAAGTTTCTAATGTTGAATTGTGCCTGTAAATGGGATGGGGTGTGTGTGTGTGGGGGGGGGGGGTTGGGATTTGAAATAGGTTGGAGTAGAGCATATGGTATCTAAGAGCTACAGAGGAATTAATCTAGCACTGCACATTACTAAGAGTATGTGGATGAGTTGGCAGAGAGTGAGTCCAGAGGGTGAGGCCCACAGGGTCCAGAGGGTGAGGGTGAGGCCATAGGGTGAGGGTGAGGCAAGAGAGTGAGGGTGAGGCCAGAGAGTGGAGTGAGGCCAGAGAATGTTCCTCTTTTTCTTCAACAAAACAGCCATTTTAATTACTATTGCGTTTGAACAGTCAACAAGGTTCATCACTATTAGTAACAGTCTAGTAAAACTGTGTTAACGTGTTTGTACTCTGTAATGTTAAAAAGAAATATATAGGGTTATTTTCACTAGTCGAATAATGGTAGTCGAATAAGGGTAATCGAATAACGACTAATTAGCATAATATGCAAGGTGTTTGGAGCGCATCCAACAGTAACTGCCAAAACAGTATACTTGTTTGGTATCCGGTTGAGAGGTCCTTACACCGACCGAATGGAGGCACCTACCCCATGCCGTGACTAAGAGGTTGTCTTGACCTTTTCACGTAAGTGGAAATCTGTTTTAATTTGTTAACTAAGGAACATACATTAATATATATGAATTTGGGTTGATGTAGCTAATATTAAATGTCCTAATATTAGAAGGGTGTTAACTAGTAGTGTAATGTAGTCCAATGGTAAATGGGAATAACTCATAAGGGGATTAAAATATACTTAAAACTATAGTATATGGCTGAATGTTAATTAAATATCATTGGTTGAATATTAATGATAATTGCTGGAGAGACAAATCAATTTTCTATTTGAATGGTGGTAATTGGCTATATAATATTAATGTTAGTTTTAGGGATAGTCCACTGTAAGTAATACAGTATAACGAAAATGGGTTCTGTTATTATCATGTTATCATGTGATCTTAATTAGAGCAGAGGGATTGAGTACATGATGTAAAAACTTTATTTTAACTGATAAAGAAATACATCATTGTATCAATTATATTACTGTATACCCTTTCCTGGGGGCGAAAATCATTGGTCTGTTTAGGTAAGAGGGGAGCAACGAGACGAAAGATCCGTGCTTAGCGGCCAGCGTTGAGGCCCTCCCTCCGTTTGCAGTTTGTATTGGACCGTAGCGTCATATATGTTTGTACACCCAGAAAACTTTTATTTAAAAGAAATATCTAATATTGACAGATTAGTTAGAAAGAGAAATATACTGCAGGAATAAACAGATTTCGTTGTTAAAAGGAATATTTTTGTTGATTAAAAGAAGGGCGCCAAGAACGTTCAGTAATTATATTTTTTATAAAAAATATAATGGAGTAAAGCAGCTTATATGTTCATTGTATCGTACAATAATAAATTTTGTTATTATAAGCATGCTGTTACATTTTTGTTTTAACGTAAGTGTTATAAGAACCCGAGTGGGAATTTATTATTTGAATTTCACACGTCAAATTCCCCTATACTACTTAATTTTGTGAAGGACTGCCCTCACTTTGTTAGTTCGTTCAGTGTCGAATCAACCAGTTTCCTGAATAGTTCTCAAGTAACCATTTTACATTTGGATCATTGCAGCTTCAGGGAGCACATAGTTATACAGCTCCTTTCTCCATATTGCATCCGCGGAATGATCCTCTAAAAATTGGTTAGAAAAATTCTTTTTGCACTTGCAACTCACAAATTTTCACATTTGTGACTATTGAGAGTTCATAATTTTGCCCTTGAAATCAGTCACAAAGCTAAATCTTCATATTTTTCAAATTAATGTTTTGCCACGGATTATAAACCTGGCATTACAGTTTAGCTTAACCTTTACTTTTGTGTCGATTGCAAGTGAGTTTTGTGACTTTTCAGGTCAATCAATACCCACATGAGTGGTCACATGAATCCCACATCACAAACATTATGTCAATAGGAACAAATCTACATTCTGAGACATAAGTAAAGTCACATACTCAGGCTAGAGCACAGGAGGACTGTGCAACTTCACCCTCCCTCCTCACCTGTGCCACAATCATGTCTACAAAAACTTCATTTAATACAGGACACAAAATATTGTGCTCCTCCTTAAAATTGTTGATGCCCCTCCAACTCAGAGTTGCTGAGTGGGCCTACATAAGTAAGCAGGAGGGCGTATGCATGATACATGCCAAGTGGAACCAATGGAAATGTTTGCTTATGTACTCCCTCTTTATGTCAAAGGCTCACCCTGTGGTCAGTAAAGCTTGTTTTAAATTTTACATCACTTAAAGACATGTCTACTGACACACCCTGTTCATTTGGTACTTTACTATTCCATGAAGTGGCTGTTTGAAACATAAGAGTGAAATATTAAACCTGATGAAAGGAGGTTATATTCTGAAAACCTGACTTATTTGCAGTTACTTTTTTTTTCTTGGAGAGGGAAAGTTGCTTATGTAGGAAAGGGGATGAAGCAATAGCATGTGGGAGCTGATTTGTTGGTGTATTTTGATTGAAATTACAAGTTTATGTAGTTAACAGATAAGTGGATAGTCACTTGAAGTAACAGGACAGATGTAATATATATCTGTTGAATATATTGTCAAGTCAATGTGGTAGTGAGTTAAAAAAGTTCCTTTCACGAAACGGTCCGCTTCATGAAAAACTCGTGCCTTGCAATGCGGGGGGCGGGGGCTTCAGCGTTCCCATTGCGTACTATGGCTTAGGTTATACGGACGTGGAACTTTATCATCATCCATGACTGGTGGACTAGATATTGCAGTATTAACATTACATTTACAATTTTTGTATTCCCCCCTTTTTCATTGTATATCATTGAATCAATGAGTATGCGAGACGTGCCAATGTTGGACCAATGCATAACAAAAGCCTACACCGAATTTTGCATTCAATTCAATTCAATCTACACTAGACAGTGTTCTCATTCCAGCCACATGATGTAATGCAAGTTTGTACAGGAAGTAAGGGTAGTGGAACTGACTAGTCTAGGCCTAGGAAGTTGTGATAACGGCCCAAACCACTGCATTGAGCACAAAATGCCAGATGCAAACGTTGGCACGCCACAGACTCGGAGCAAACAAAACGTTTATATTTTTCATTTTACTTGATAGAGTTTGTCACTGCTGTAGCGATGGCTTCCAACTATGATAGGAGAATGACACAGTTAAGTGCCAGGATCTTTGGGGAAATCTACAAACCGACTACCTCGAGGTCGATGTAAGTGGTAAAGTTGATGAGTGAAGAACCAGTCTATTTACAGAAGAGAATGGTAGACTATTATCCACCGCATATAGATACAGCAAATCTGATGAGATATTTGCGGTTAATTGGTCCCTACAAGTAAACTGTTTTTTAATTTTATGATTTTAATTTGAAAGGAAGGGTTATGGCAAAAGATTTTTGATATTATATTATCATTTTCACCTATTGAGAAATGGCATCTGAGGCTCATCAGGCAAAGTGGCTGGACTATGTAGTCTAGTAACACACGGCCCATTAGATCAGATCCTCAGATCCAATACAAACGCAATAGGGAAACAAGACTTTTATGGCCTCAAATGACACGTTTAAGATGCATTTATTTGTCAAGAAAGAAAGAGTTCTCATCAGGTTGATGTCATCATAAGGTAAGCCTTAAAGGAGCATTCAGGAGATGTAGCATATGATTAGTTAAAGCTGAATAAATTTCAACTTTCCTTGACATATGACCCTTAATTTATGAAATATGAAGACTAATACCCTGTCTTTAGTCATCCTCAAAAGACAGAACGATTGTTTTTCGTAACATACTGAAATATGATGGTTCTGCCGCCTGCCAGCAATAATTTCCTCTGCAAGTTTGCATACATTTGTCCGTTTTGTGTGCAGTGTTTTGCTTTATGATATAACATTGATTATTCTCTGGTTTCTATTCATAGGATGCTCATTTATTACCTACTGTGCAATCTATAACAGGCATGTCTGTATTTGAAAATAAAATTGTGAAGAAATCTTTTTTATTATGCTACTGCCATCCAAATACCTCCTTACCTTTATTTTGGACCATTTGGGGAAAAGGGTTGAGAGGGATGCCATGGGTGTTCTCTGTCGTCGGTATCTCTGAAAGTTTCCTAATCATGAAAATATTACTTAAATGTGCCCATGGCTTAGTTTATATGGCCAATAAATTTATCATTGTTATCAAATTGTCTGCTGAATAAAGTAAACAGCTCTTTGCAGTTGATTGTTATAATAACACTGTTGCAGTAAAGTTACCTCAATACATGATTTACATGTACAGTAGTAACCCCTGGAACATGATACTGCTTAAGTGAAAACAGTAGCAGTTGTTCCAAATTTTGGTCATGTTTTCTTTGAAAACTTGTTGGTTGCACCAACACCTTTATAACTTGACCATATAGTTGACCAAAGATTGAAATTCTTTTTTGTAACGTCTAAGGTCGTCACTAAAAACTGTTCACTGTCTCTAAAACAACAGCACTACAACCTTTGTAGAGATACCCTGAATCTGTAACCGTTCTGCTGTGTTTTTAGGCAGTATTGATAACCAGCCATCTCTTTCTTCTGATGGGGTTTTATTGTAAGAGTTTGTAAAGCATGTGTACAATACTTACTTCTTGTTATCTAGCTTATTGTACAATGGAAATAAGATATTAGAATAAGTCAGTGATGTATTGAAGTATAACCTTGTATAATCACGAATTAAATGCATTTCTTCGAGACGAACATGAAGATTTCAGGGACGAGATGAAAAGAGTTGCAAGATTAAAGGGTAAAAGGAAACCAAAGAAAGGAGAGGGTAAGAGGGCTATGAAACGGAAGTGATGCCTTGGAGGTCCAAGAGAGGAGCAAATGATGATGATGATGATGCAGATGGAAGACTGTTTTTGCAGAAGATTGGTTTAGGTGTTTTTTCCGAGTTGCAAGAAGGAAATAAATGTCAAAATTGTTTGATGCTAACACATAAGATGAACGACCTATTTTTCAAATCCAAAGGTTTTTTATTACCTTCCTGTAAAATATGGTGTTACTTTTCTTTGTCTGTACATTGGAGCTTTCACTGAGGCTCTTTTCTACCTTGATTTTGCCAGTGTAAAACTTGTTAAACTTGATTAATATTGTTGATTACAAAAACTAAGGTAGAAGGGCTCAAAACATAATACTTTAGGCTAGGCCATGACGAAAAGACAAGGAATGTCGAGGCGAAAATTTTTCAAGAATTCAGATGCACAATGTATGGTGTGTAATTATGGGGAGACAGATGGCAATGGGCTACATGTAAACCACTTCACATGAGCTGGAAAATATCAATATAAAGTGAAAGGAAGATGAAAAGTACAAGTTTGTCTCGGTTGTCTTTACTTCAAACGATATAAGGTTTTATGAGTGGAGAAAGATAGTATTTACACATTAACATTTGTGAGCAATTGAGCCTTAGTGTGAAGGAAAGAAGAAGAGAAATGCTGAATGAATATAGAAAAATGTCCTCATCAAATTATTCCGGTAGCATGTAGCCTTCTTGACCAGAATGTTTGCAGCTACATTCCCCCCCCCCATAAATCTAACAAGGGGGGGGGGCGCTCATTGTTCCATACCTGGATCAGCCAGTGATTTTGGAGCATTTTGTGTGTGTGATGATGCACAAATGTAAGCCAAGTAAACAATTTGATGGATTCCATTTGTTAATCAATTTGGAAACGTCGATCTAAACCAATCTCTATAGCATAGTAACACAGGCTTTTCCACTCAAGTTGCGCGGAGACGATGCTGGGAGACACCTTAACTGGAAAGCAAAGTATCCAATGTGAATAGGCAGAAAGTTTGACTGAGGGACGGGAGTGGAGGGTGACTGTAATTACGGAATAGCTTGAACGGTATAAAGCATTTGCAGGGACGCTTGCAAGAAGACTGGCGTGTACAAGGAGGGGTAAGGGAGGGGTTTGCGGAGGGCGTCCGTGGCCGCCGTATCCGTTCGTTTGTCGTGGGGAAATTATTCACTCTGATTTGAACGAAATCTTGCATTTAGGGCTACTTATATATGCCTAGTCCTAAGGTATAGTATAAATACGCCTCAGAATGAACCATTTAACGCCTAAATTTATATATATTCCTATTCTTGGAAAGGACTTTAGAACCCGTTCGTACGAGGCGGTTTCAATAACCCCAGGCCATCACCCCCTCGTTTAAAAAAACCCATGATTTGCCTCTGGCCTTTCTGTAACTGCTCAGGCGCCTAAGTAAATTAGTCGAGGGAATGTCTTCATTTATTATTATTTACTAGCATAAATTCATGTAAGAACTACTTAATTAGACCTAAATAATAGTCTAAATATGCCTCAGAACTGGTATGGGATTGTAGTTGGTATTGGTCAAAGGTCATTTGAGATCAAAGTCTGAAAAGATTGTTGACACAATATCTCAAGAAGTGGAAGTTGCAGGAAGTTCAAACTTGTTGTGTAGCTTGCGGTTTTTGAGTAGAGAGTCTGTAGTGTTGTTTTCGGGAATGCCAATGGTAATTTGAGGTCAACATAGGGAAATCATGTAAACATGATATCTCACTGAAGGTACCCTGTGCAGTTCTATTTGGCATGTGGATTCCTGCAATGAGTTCAGCGAACCCTATTGGTTTTGGTGGAGGTGGAAGGTCATTTGGGGTCAGCAGGGCGCAAAGTTGTAATATATCAAAAGTGCTATATCTCCAGGGCATGAAAGGAGCTCATACATGCATGGTATGGTAGCCTTGTGTGTTTTGCAGTTTTTACACAATTTGATGTAGGTCAGAGTTCATTTAAGGTCACCAGGTGTCAAAACTAGAACACTATGTAAGTACGATATTTCCAGATAGAAAACTGCAGTAGCTGGTATGTATGGCTATGGCTTCTCTATTATGAGTGCAAGAACCCTATTGTTTTTGGTGGAGGATACAGGTCATTTGGGTCCAGCAGAGGTTACACTCTGGAAATTTTTAAAATGACATCATAAGGCAGTGTCATCAGATTTCATATTGGGATATGACTTTCCTGTAATATATACAAGAGCCAAGTAATTCTTTGTGAATGTCAAAGGGGTAAAGTGAAAAAACAATAAAAGTGTAGCTGGATAATTTTGTTTTCAAGAGAGACTTCCAATTTGCTCCAAGTCAATGGCTGTTTAAAGTTACTAGAACTTAATCACTCAAAACCTTCTTATAGTAAGTTATGTGGCTAGTAGTAAGCTTTTGGTTGCAGCATCACATTTTGTACATAGACATGGTGTACAGAAAAGCACATTATTGGCCAGGCCTTAATTGATATTGCTATTATGAAATTGAGAAATGATTTGCATTTTTAAGAACCTAATCAGTAATTCCTGAAAGTTTACACCATGTCAGGGTAATATTTCATTGCTCTCATTATCTTGGTATACATCCATGTTCTCACCATACTTAATTTGTGCAGGTTTAAGATGCTGTCATTTGTTTATACGTTTAGACAGAAATTACGGCACAATATCTTGAAGAGCTCTGAATGTATCAATATTAAGGGCCTCGGGGATTTACTTTGACACGACATTTGACATTAAACCATTACAGTTGCCTTCGTGCTTGTTTGTAGTGTAAAGTATCGTGGGTCAATAAGTCCATAACACAAACAACTATATGTGGTTTCCTCTTCTATCGATGAATGTAAAGATACTAATTAAACTCGGAATAAACAATGAACACAAAGACAAGCGTTTTTATAAGATTAAACTATTAAATATTAATAACTAGTAGGCTTTAAAATACGATAAAATCACCACTGGTTACACGACAAACAGATATAACAAAACGGTATCATTCGTACTCCAAGCACAAGGCACAGCACCCAAGTAGGTCCTCAATTCAAACTCTGACTTTAGTCTTGATGTCAAGCGAGCTATTTCTTTATTGCTGACCATTCAATTTTTCAATATACATACACGTATTGTTTCTATCGCTATGTTTAACATTAGTTTGTCTTAAAAACGATAAATGAATATAGGCTTACATCTAGAACGGTATGTTAAAGTAACATATTGATATGTATTACTACGCAACATTTTCCGATTTTCGAAAAAGTATAAGCAACAACCAACGTAAAAATCGGCAAGAAAGTTTGTTTACATCTTCAACACAATCTACTATTCTCTTAGCGATTCGATATAAACTGGAAATCTAGATAGGGTAACATGTGAGTACGCCGAAGATTAATATGTACATACATCCAAACTCATCGACAATTATCATCAACGAAGATGAGTTTAAAACTGCATTATCACTTTTATCACTGTTGTTGCCCCTTATGCAGCTAGCAACACATTAAAAAAAAAAATCAAATTCAATTGTCGATATCAAGCGGCTAGTTATCTATTGAACCATAATTTCACTCTATATAGTACTTAACCCACCATATAGTT
>KN888257.1:48685-74450 GCA_000934455.1 Apostichopus parvimensis | reverse complement strand
GGGTGTGTTTACTAGATCTTAACGGAGGTTGATCATATCAGGATCATACCATAGATGGGGACACCGATATCAGCTTCAAACAGTGACAAATATACCGAGAAAAATATGAAGCAGATCCTATTTGCGTTGAATAATTTGACGTTCTGTGCAGATTAAGAAGCCGATATCATCGATTTTAACATAACAAGTTTTTGGCAGGACAGGGGTGCAGTTATAATGATTTCTTCCGGTATTGATGTCGGCAAGATTATTCACAGGAAATTTCTTTATCCGGGAAATGTTTTCTTTATGACTTCAAAATGATAGCTGTCAATTGTATCTTTAGTGGATTCATTTCTATCTGTCCATTCACAGGACACTGAATCGAGAAAGGAAAACCATACTATTAGGGTAAATAATTATCACGCTATGTTACCTTCAAGCACTTGATAGCCTTTGCAGTCTACCGCCATCGCATTGGAGGATTTGGCACTCCTCGAACTAACTGATTGGTTCTCGCTTGCTTGAAGCTACAAAAGTGTCCAATAATTAGCCATGTACTATTTACCTACAGTACAGGATCGTCCATAACCATAAAAGGATACACGTCAAACGTCTATACACGGGGTACAATACTGCGTACCTATAGGACAACTACAACGAGTACATACGTACGTATAGATAATGGGTGTGCTGTAGGTAGTGGGGACAACTGAGCATTTAGCTTGACCTCACGTTAGGACTGTATTTCCGTAGAGTAATTCCGTTCCGAAACACTTGTGTTACACCACATACTATGTGACAACATTTGTGACATTACTGGATTATTGTATGCGAGAAATTGAAATACCAAACGAAACTAAGTTGAGAGGTCATTTACTTGGTACGTATTTCATCCAAGTTATCGGTTTTACTGTAAAACGTTGGATTAGCCCTACAAACTAGTGTACATTACTACTAGGACTAAGTTCTAGTTGCTTTTGGTAGAATACCGTAATTTCGCGTGTTCCCTACATGCGCCGCATAGGCCTAGTGTTATACATATGTAGCCGCACTGATACTATACTATTACTGTAGTCCAGTAGTTGCCATTATCTTTTTCAATTGCAATTATTAATGTACAGAACTTTAAGAGGAACATCATGTTTATATTTTAATTTACTTCCGTGGATTATTCCACCGAATTAGCGGAATTATAGAGCTAATTTTGGTAATCTTGTGGTTTCGTACACCCCAAACATGTACACACGGAGTGCTGACACCGAGCTAGTTTAATCGATATCTAGATATCAAAAAAAAGTTTGGAGCAAAAACACAAGCATTTCTTGTGTTGTGTGCAGATGTGCTATACGATTGCGAAGAGATGTACAAAGATATCTGTGTGAAATTAGGATGCATGTAGTTAAGAACTAATAATACACGACACCATACTCCATAGGCATAATAGTTTAATACATTCATGAAGTAATATAAACTACAAATGCCAGGAGAATCCATCATGTTGTGCTTGAAAAGCATCAATTTGAGACATGTATAGCTACAATATTAATTAACTGTCATAATCTATTTAATATTTGAACATTTGTTTGAACATATCACCATTTTCAAAAAGACACATGCTCATTTTCTACCGCCGTCTAGTATTAGCATAACCATCATTAATTTTAATCCTTTCATTCATATGAAATATACACAATTGTTGCCTCTGTCATTTAGTCAAACAATCATTTACATTGTCATAAATGTACTTTTATGATTTTCGTACAAACTATATACATTGTCCGCATGTTGTCAATGCGTGCTCCATGCAGTTTCGTACGAAACATTATGAAATTCATGAATGTCAAGGTAAGTAATGGTTTATGTATTTTTTGTACGAAACTGGCATGGAGCTTCCATTGATTAACAGTTGAAATAGAAAAATGCATGCATTTCTTACAATTGTTATTCAAAATACATACATGTAGCCTTTGATCAGGTAAATGATCCTTTTTGTACGTTTCGTAGTCCTGAAACTGGCATGGAGCATGCATTGATTAATATATGAAGTTGAAAATGTATACAATTCGTACAAATGTTATTCAAAATAAATGTGTAAGAAATGAATGGATCATTAATGTACGTTTTGTACGATACTGCCATAGAGCATGTGTTGACTATATGATGTAGGTGGACAATTTGGTAAGAAAAAGGATTAAAATACATGTATGACTAGGTAGAGGATCCTTAACGGATGTTTCCTATGAAACAGGCATAGAGCGGTTGGCGATAAAGGCATGAGTGTGGTAAATGTGTAAATTTCTTATGAAGAAAAAGAAAAAAAATGACCAATGTAAATATACAAGAAGGTAAATGAATATATTTAGACACATTTAGAACAAAGCTGCCATAGTGCACATATTGATTCATTACTATGTCATAAAAAGAGAAGGTGTATGCCAAATGTTTAATTTCATTCATGCAAATGAAGATAGTCAATAGCATCTAGCCTGTTAATTAAACATGTCTTTGTTTAGGAATATACTTGTACTAATTTTGCAGTTCTAATACTGCCCGTTTTTTCAGCCATTCGGACACATTTTGCAGGGAGCTTTTGTGACTTGGTTTCCTTTTTTGTTTGCTTTTGTAGTAATGTATGGAACTTGTTAAAGAAGCGTTTAACAAAAGCTTTATAACCGAATTCAAAGGGCTTGCAGTCCAGATGAATTATTTTTATTAAATTATTGAAGTATGGTACCATTTATATTCAGTACTGTATATATTCAGGCTCCTATAATACAACTTCAATTGTGTGTATTGGTACATGTGTTTGTCTCTTTCTTACTGTTCCGTTACGTCTCGGATCTCCAAAAGGAAAGTAAATGTGGATATGGGGACGGAGCAAGAAAATAATCAGTTTTAAGGTAGAAGCAGGATTTATTCTTCCTCTATTAATTTAATCAGCTATGTACACAAACAAACTTCTCTGAAGCTAAATGCCAAAGATGTCAAATGCAACAAGCTAAGCTCAATGCAAACTCCAAGACAAACATGATATTACCAATATTTGCATATATGCTTCTATTCTTATTAATAGCTAACTTTACTCATTGTTTCTGGAAGATTTTAGAGTAGGTTAAGTGGACGCAACTCATAGTCTTGGAATGTCACACGTCACATGTTTAACTCCGCAACCCGACTTGCTCTATGAGGCCGCTTGGTGGCTTTTGGAATAATTGCCAATGCCTGTAGTGTACTATGAGAGGCCTTTCTGGAACGACAAACGAAAACGAATGTTGTACCTATGTTGTTTTGCCAGTGACATTACTGTATATTGACCCAAATGTAAAGGCTGTGTGTCATCATGTAAAGGCATCAATCAGGTTCGATACCGTGCTCAGAACTGTGACTAAAGCGTCAATCATTAAATCAAACTTGACTTGTTCAGAGTTCTCTTCCTCACTTTGCATCCTCCTCCCCTTCCCCTTCCTTTGCCCCCCCCCCCCTTGGCCCCCCCCATCCCTCTGGCTATACCACTGAAAGCAGGTACTGTAACTGCAGTTATGTATGCTACTTTTCCATGCTCTCAAAGTGTATAGAATGAGCCCATGGATGGTCTTTCACCCAATATTAAAGTTAATTCATCTGAGTTACAAAGTAGATTTATCAGTAAATGAAAGAATAAGCTGCTTGACAGTGTGAAGGAGCCTAATCATCTTGTTGAAATCTAAATTAACAAAATGGATTGTATGTTGCAGTCAATATTACATTCAAGTAACCTTTATGCAGCTCTTGCAAATTGCCATCTGGGTGATATTTGTTTAACTACTGTAAGTACTTTTGAGGTTGAACTTTTTGCACACAGAGCTAAATGACACTCACCTTAATCGCCTACACTCATAATCATTTGTAGTTCTGGATCGTTAGCGATGGTGTTGATAGTTGGTGCAGCAAAATCACCCTCCTTGAAAGCAGAGGTGATCCTGAACGGAAGGAACAATTGGTCTTAAATTTTAGGAATGACTTCCGTTTGGGTTAGCTACCGCTTCCTGGTGTATAAAATGACAGGAAAAAGAAGAAGCATAGTTTTAACTTTATATGTGGAGAGAATAGAGCTACAGATAAACAAGCAGTGGGCTGTGTGGGTAAGGAGGGTATTATTTATTACCTCGGCTCACAGTAGACAACGGTAAACATCAAAGTTGAAGAAAACAAATTACTGTAGGGAGTGTAGGAACATTTTGTTGTTGGTATGATTCATCTTATATTCAAAGAATTATTGTCTGTTTGTGAATGGTAGGTTTGTTTTGATGTTTTGATGCATGTAACCAAGCTACGGTATGTGTAGGTTGGGAAATAAATCCATTTTTGAATTGTTCCTGTTTGTATTTTGGGCAAAAGTATTTAAACTTTATCTGTCATCAATTATCTGCAAGTTTGTCAACTGCATAATGAGAAGGTGAAAATGTTTATAGTTTCAACAATTACTTGTAAACTAGTCTAAAAAGGGGGGGGGGGGGAAATATATATAAAAGTACTTACAAAGCTATGTGTGAATTGTTTACTTATTGAGAGACTGATTCATTTATGACAACATGTTGCACAATGTGAGTAACAATAGTAATTAGTAGTGCAACTTGCCAAAAGAAAACTACAGACAATTATGATCAATCAATGTAACAGGATATTACTCTTTTCACATTTCACATTTGAACATAATATTGTGAGGCTCCCTTTTATGGGAGAGGATGATCAGCCCAGTGCATCTGCTGAGACCTTGGTCATTGGAATTTGGTCATTGAACTTTGGTCATTGGAATTTGGTCATTTGGTCATTTGGTCTTTGTTTACTAAGTCATCAGGGTAGTGAATGTACAAGTAATTCAAGGAACTTTCAATGATTATATTGATAACTCTATGCAGAACATGTTCTTAATTGATACTTGTTAATAGTTTACATGTTTGAGTTCTAATTGAAATGAGGAAATAATTTGAGTTCCGATATTGTGAAGTGGTTTTGAAGCTCTAAACTATGGTTCGTGCGATACATCTCTGCACTTGTTTAGCAATTTGCTGATCTTTCATAGCATTTTTGCCATGCGATACTGGATAAATTATCGTTGTTAAATAATCTTTAACGATGACTGGAACAATTGAAAATGAAAGTAGATAACTGATTTAAATGAAGTTTCAACTTTCAATTGCTTTCATTTTAGATGATTATTTGCAGTGACATCTAGATTGATAAAAAATATATTTCAACTTTTGATATAAAGTATTTTATAAAACTTTAGTTTGAAGAGATTCCGAAGTGCAGTGAAACGTGCCTTAGGGTTTGTCTTTATACACGAAGAGAGCAGTCTGTTAGTGTCGTATTGCCTGTAGTATTCTGAATCGGGTAAATGAGATATTTCCCTTCAGGATTGGGAGGTGTAACTTAAGATGACCTAGTCATGTATGCTAACCATTTTCCAATCTCTTGTTTCTTTCCCTTCAGAACGCTAGCTTCCGTTGCTGTTTGGGTAACATCCTTCCTTCTGGTGCGTTCGGGGTTTTATGGTGAAGATTTTAATGACAGTGTAGAAGTAACCGCACAGGATTTCTGCACAGTAGACGATCGAAGGAAGCTTAGTGCACACGCAAACATTGAGCTACTTTTAGACATGCAGACTTGTTGAGAGGTTAACAAATATTATATTGCAAGGAATAATTGGAATTACGTGAAAATGGAGAGAGATCCTCATATGTTTAAGTTGCCTGATGGCAAATATGCGGATGGATCCTGGGAGCTGAACATTCATGTGACAGATCTCGACATCAGGAAGACTCTTAGAGTGACTGGAGACCAGCATATTGGAGGTGTTATGCTTAAACTTGTGGAAGAACTTGGTAAGAAGTCTTTCCTTCCTTGATTCCTTGACTAAGGGAAAGGGAATCTTTGCGATGGTAATAGCGTATAGATGTATTCATGTGGGTGCCTATGTATTTGTGATGCCTTGGCTTGTAAACACAATAACAAAACAGTTATATGTGGATGCACCTTATGGAGTAGAAAACCCGGTTGTTTTCTGTGGTTGTCAATTTGTCAAAGGTCATGTGGAGGTCAACAGAGTTCCAAGTCTAATAACCATAACCTTATAAATATGATAACTCTATATAGCGGTAAAGATAGGCTTCATATTTGTTTTGTGGATGCACTGTATTGAGTAAAAGAAATTCATTGTTTCCTGTGGAGGTCGAAGGCCATTTGAGGTCAACATTGGTCAAAGTCCTAAAAGCTTGTAAACAGTTAACTTACAGAATAGAAGTTGGATGAAGTCCATATGTAGTACATTGATGTACCTTGTTGAGTAGAAGAACTCTATTGTTGTCTGTCAAGAAATAATATATGACATTTAAAGCCTTCCTCCAAAATGACCCTCGGATTATGTTTTAATATTGAGCACAATTTTTGTGAAGAATGGCTTTTTTATGTCAATAACTGACATAGGATATGACCTAAGTTGCTCATTTAAATAGCTGTGAGGATGTTCCATTTCCACAAATGACCATGCTGTCATCAACTTTGAGAAGGGTATTACCTCTGCAATGGTCAAGCTATCTGGAATTGTTTTTCTGATGTTCTCGTACTTGACTTGCTGCTTGAGAACCTGTCTGTAATAGCAGGTACAGTAAGGTTACTAAACGTAGCTGTGATACTAGGTACTGCCAATGTGCCATGTATCCTACATACAGTATTAGCTACTGTACATCCTTCATGGTCATTTCAAGTGTTGTCATTCCTGTGAATAGCAGAGGTTTAAGGTGAGCCAAATGACCAAGCAATTGTCTCCATTACAAACTAATTAGAGAGAAAGGAAAGAATTCATAAGAGGAATTAATAAGTTGATGACATTCCTATCTGTCAGGCTAACCTGATAGGAATGTACTGGGATGCATCACCCTTCCGTCCACCAGATGCCATTACCCTTACTGAATTCAAAAGTCATGTTTGTCAAAAAGGCAGAAGAATAAAGAAGGGCAGTGAAAGGATTTGTTTATTATTCACCCCTCTAGGGGTTCCTGTGTTGCTCTACCAACAGACAATATACCCTTTACAATGGATTACATTGACCACGAATATTTAAGTGTTCAATGATTATTGATGTGTGATTCACACAGGAAGTAAATTGGACAAGTGTAGGTGTGTAGCTGTCTAGAAATCTGTTTTAATGTGTTTTATTGCCCAATTTGATATGGAAGATTTACTCTCTTGACATGTAATGCTTGAATAATTAGCAATCAAATTCAAGTTGATTTACTCAGAAACTCCATTATTTGAACTTCGATCCCAAAGTTCAAAGGTTTCAATAATTTAATAAGGATGTATAAGGTGTATTAGCAATGGTCTGTTATTGTTGAATATTATGCTAAACTTGTAGTGCATGTACTCATGATATTTATTTTGGCAAGGTTAGGATAAGTGGTGTGAGCAGTTCATTTACGATTGCTTCACTGAAACAATATAGATATATGTACAACTATTAGCACTTCCCTAGTTTTGAAAACTTCTTAACATTTTCCATGTGGATATACATCTAATAAAACACAATGCTCTGGTTTCAGTTTGGTGAGCATGAGCTGATTGTATGAACCTTATTAGTAGTCTGAAAAACTTGTTACTTTGTAGTCAGAATGACCCCAACAACACAGCTTGGATATACTTCATATGTGATATATTGTAAGTTCGTATACATATATAGTGCAAGGAACCTGCACATCTTTTTGACTCAACAATCGTCAAACCTTATGGGCATGTTTTACATAGATGTTCTCATACATACTGTACATGTCAAGGGATCACTGAGCTAGTTGGATTACTGGGTTAATGTGTTACTTAAAGTTCTTGTAATGTTTTGAGCTAAATTTCAACATGAACTAGTCTCACTATCATTTTTGATACTTTTGCAAAGGCAGAAGGAACCTTTAAGATGTCAGTGGTATACATGTATGTACTTGTGAACAGAGGTTTATAAACCTGACAACTCACCATGTCCAGCATATATGAACTTAGAATATATACAATTTGACAACAGAGGATGAAAAATTGTGGCAAAATGCATTAGCAGTTGATCCAGTCATCCCGATTGGAACACCAGACAAAACTGAATCCGTTCCAGAAACAGATGTCTGTGAGACATCTGATGTAATGATCATGAAGGATATGATAGCCCCACTGGTGTGTGGTAAACTGTGAAGGGGAATGTTGTTGGTCACAGGGGTCAGTTCTCTTGCAATGAATGCCTATAGAGCCAAACTATGACCTGTTTCATGTTAAATTTGTCTTGTTTCAACTTGTCCATGCATGTATGCTCATATTTGTTACAAACCTAATATTAAAATTGCACCAAATGTAAACAAGGTGACATTAAAAGTCACAACAATATTGTTGTGTGACAGTACTTAATTTGTGCACTTACATTCCAGATTTCAAGTCAATACCAATTTCCATTCATGAATGATTGATTTTCCACATTGACTAATGCGTCATAGTGTTTATAGGATTTCATGAATTGGATGAGTTTCATTTAAAATGTTTGCACTATAATATTCTAGGTTTAAAAGTAGGTGTGTGGTTACTTAAAAAAGAAGTTGTTTGCTTGTCAGTAAGTTATAAAAGAACAAACAAAACTTACTCCATTTTTAAGACTAAAACCAAATTGTCATGTGTTTGAATGTCCTGTGCATACATGTACATTTGTATTCTACCCCACATGGTTACACATTTTAGAGACTTAAGCTTACCTCTGTTTGTTGAATAACTATCTTGTGGTGCAACGTTGGTACAGAAATTGGAAAATTGTATGGATATCTATCTACCATATTGTACAGTGTGTCTCTTTGAGAGAGTGCCGACAAATTGTCCTGTACGACATGGCTTTTAATGTCAGGCTGTATGACATACTGCTTTAAGATTCCACCCCACCAATGACAAATGTGAAGAACTTCAAATGGCATGTGTTACTGAGATCAACATGTTGTGAATGACATGAAGGTTAACAAACATAACTCTTTTACATTAAATATTAACACATTCTTCATTCGAATACAAGTTATCTCAGTTTAGCATTCAATCAGAGGACAGTGTGAAATAGTCTATAGTAGGAAATCACAAAGCCACTGGATTTCGGGTTGCTATGTTACCAATGAAATGACATCCCCACTGGCTGCTACTATATATACAATGTGTAACTGTTCAGGACAGGGTGTGACATTGTTCCACAAGTACTTGATAAAGCTAGGTAATAGATGTTTCACTTGGAATGAGTATGAAACTACTGTTAAGTACTTTCATGTCAAGTCATCAAAGAATTTCAAAACTTCCTGCCCACACACATGCATACATGTTGATTTAAGCTCTCCATATAATGCAGTATTGGTACAAGTTTGTTAGTTCTTGTGCAATTAACTTTGCTGGTATTTTCTTATATTCCTTATATTCCACTAAAATGTTAAAGGTGATAAGCAATTGATTGTGACTCTAGGATTAGCGATAACTAAGTGACTTCAAGTCTTTGCGGTTAGACAATTCAAAAGTGTAAGACAAGTAGAGAAAGAAAAACAATTTAAAAAAGTATATTGAGTGTAGTTGTATAGGTTAGTGTGTGTATGTATCATGTATCCAAGGGTACTGCTTGTCTTGCTGTGGGCCTTTAAAGATACTCCCTGTGGAAGCTTCTAGCTTCAAGCTATTTGATGAGATTACTCACTTGGTCAATCCCTTTAAGAGTTTTAAAACTACAGAGCTTTGTATCTCATTCCTAAACAGAGCCTGTGGCTGATACTCCTGTGGAGAAGATAACCTACATAATGCGTACAATACTACTATTAAAGGGTGAATCACTGGCAGGCTCTGCTGATTATAGATAGTATAAACATGGAGCTATAGCTCCATGGTATAAACAAGAGCAGCCACACTGCAGAAGCTCAGCTAAGCTTCTATTTGAGATATTTGTTTTGATTGGCAATATTTCTGAGCAGTTTATCCATTTGTTGGTGCGAAAAATATAAGACATAGACGGGATAACTGTCATTTCCTTTCCTCTCATCTCATTGCCTTATGCTCCTTCTTAGCAGACATAGTTTGTTACAATGTTAGAAAGTTGTACCGGTATTCCTTCCCCAAGTATTTTATGCAATAGATCGTGGTACTTTATTACTGGGGATAAACTATGCCCCATTGCAGAAACAAAAAAACAAATTTTCATGATCCTTGCATATGATCTGTGGCCTATTTCATTTCATTTTTGAAAGCTTTCAGCCCAGCTAATGAGCAGGAAGGTGTGGAGTGAAAGTGATAGAAATATAGTCCAAATGCGATATAACTTTGCTTTTTAAGAAGCAGTTATTAGAGCTACAGCATTACTTAAGTACTGTATGTTCATGTTTCTGGCTAAGAAGTGGAGATTTTAATTTTGCTAGAACTCTACTACATATCAGCTGACCACAGAAGTAGTTCTTATGAGTTTGGTCGCCACTGTCTGGTAGATTTTGACTTATACTGTTAGGGTGTTATTGAAAGTAAGATTGCAATTGTTCACAGAAGACAATTTTTCACCAACTTTATGTAACGTCCTGGTTGCAATGAATTAATCAAATAATTCTATCATTTAATAACAGCTTTTTTCCCAGATACTCTCATCTAACAGTATTAATCACATGCCAAAGGCAAATGTCTTAGTCTTGCTCGCCTTCCTATTCATACCTCTTCATTTTGAAACTGGACTTCTCTAACTAATGAAGTTTATCAGGGTCAAGTTTTAAAGAGTTTTCCTAGTCTGTCCAGATGTGAGCTTGAAATAAGGTTGACCTAATTCAAGGCATTTAGACTATTAGAAATAATATTGACTACTCTTCTACTCAGAAGCAACTTTGTTATATGTGAGTACATGGAAGGCCAAAATGAAAATCAAAATGGTACATTTGGCTTTCATTTTCAAGTTTATCTAGTGTGAACGTTTGGGTCAGTCGGACAAGCTGAAAGAGAACTTTTATTGTTTGTCCTTCTTCTTGACATCCTCTATAGCCTGTCCTAGATCTCTGCTTCATTTACAGTATGGATGCTCCTACAGTGGGTTGAAATTAAAGTGAGTTGAAATGAAACTAAATTAATGTAGAGAAGGTCGATGATTTAGCTATGACTCACTTTGCAAAGGGGAATGCCCTTGCCCTATTCATTAAACACCGATTCTTCTGTTTTCCTTTTGGAATTAGCAGCTGGAAATGAGAAGATTTCATATGTTGTTTGTTGACTCACCACAAGGCAGGCAACTAATTATGAAAATGAACAGCCTCAGTTCACAGACATTTGTAGAAAACGTTCTGTTTTGAATTTAATTTTGATACTGTCATGAGCACGATTTATCTGCTACGTTATCTCAGTGTTCAAACTCCAAAGCTGGCCAGATTGTGCTGGAGGCAGTGAATTATTGCGATGACACTCTCTATGTCGCACGTATTAGGTATCATTGCAATTAAATCCAAAAAGTTGGAACTGGTTAATATTGATACTGATTTTCATGCTTTACGTAGTACCGTTAAAATTGGGCAGATGGATTCAGTGTCAATGAAACTTGCTCAAAAGGATTATATCAATCAATATTCCTACATGTCCTCAAACTCTAGAAAACATCCAGTATGCCAGCCTCAGATTTAGGAGTGCTTAGTAGTTCTAAAGAAAACTACAATGTTGTTTCCTGAATGCACATATTGTTAATTTGCACCGTAACTAGCATTTGACTGAAGTATTGATATATTACAAAAAGAGATTTCTATTTAAGTACTCTGTGGAAGGAGGAACATGGATATACCAGTCGTACACATTGCTGCCAACCCAGCATTAATTGGGAGTCATGTATGATTTACAGCATTCAGTCCCCACTTGTTTATCTCCACTCAATGTACAATAATGTACTGGTGCACTTTTACCTACTGTACCTAGATAAGTGTGATCCCTGGAGATCTTTGATACTTTGACCCTCTTCCTTTCTTTTGCACTGAAGCTTACTACCAACTACCAAGGGAGGAAGTAGTTATGTGTGTTACCACTCTTCCTATCAACCTGGGAGATACCTTGTTATGCCTAATGCCTATCACAACACTGTCCTCCTCAGTTGGTTTGACAGCATTTGAAACATATGACATAAAAGGGTTGTTCTTATTTGGATGTAAAATCTTGAAACATGCATCCATAATTCTACAGGGTATCTACCATGTTATCCAGCTGTGTTTTTACTCAAGTACTATAGCTTACAGTAGATACATATATATCTAGCTTGTTAGGCCTGCTACAAATTGTACTTCTGTTATAACAAGTTGAAACAACTTCTTCTAATTCTTACGTGTCAGCAATTGTTGGTACATGTTCACTGCCACGTAGAGCAATAATCTATTGACAGTGTTACAAGTGTACTCCATACCATGAGATGAGCGTATGGCTAATGCTGATCACTCCACTAGTCAGTCTTAGAACTATATGTCAGCCTATGTTTGTTTACATACGGTTCAGGATTTGCTGAGCTAGGTCGGATGATAAACCACTTCACTGTTTAGCTGCTTTGAATAATTGATTATGTGTTGTTCTTAATTACAAGCTGCTCCATGAAAGAATTTGCTGTGCTGCTGCAGGCAATTCTCTTTGCTGATTTGATGTGTTGTTTACTATTGCTGTTTACCTTCTAGGTTAGGCTCTGTCCTGGCGAGAAAGTAAACATGTTTGAAGAAATGACAATTACTTTGGCAATCGTAAAAGATCATTTACTTTACGAATTGCGTTTATGCGCAATTATTAAACATTGGTTGGACTGAATGTTGCACTGCAAAACAAGCGTATTACTGACAAACAAACGCATGAATCTAACTGGAGCAGGTGCTTGCTGACTTTTAACACAGCACAGTGCTAGTGTAGCATTGTGAGAACCTGTATACCTTTGTGATATTTGCTGACAAACTGCTTTAGTGTTGTTTTTGATCTAGGTTCTAACTTCTAAGGCTATTTTTCAAAAGCAGATTATGTGTAGGGTTATATTGTAGTCGAGTAATCTCAAGTTAGGTTTTAAGCGCGATTAATCGAACTTCCCAAGTGTAATCGTGAGTACTGTACTGGTGATTAATCGATTACGACTATCAGCACTATTATCTTGTGGTCTTAATAGTAGCATGGACACTTCGAAGTTCGGACACCTAAGCCTTAAAACACCCCAAAACTATATCTTCTGGTATTAATCACCTGAAAATATACTTGATATGGTGGGAGAAGTGTGTTATATTACGATACACGGCCAAACTTTCTTTCCTGCAAGTTGTTTTCACGTTGTATTCCAAGAAGATTCTTCGTGATTGTGGAACTGGTATTTCTTTGCTAGAGTATTGCGAAGTTAGGACACTCGGTCCCACAGTTTGGCGCTGGTGATAAAATTGGTGGCGCAGTTGCTCTTTCAGTAATTATAACAGACTTCATATATCTCCGTCATTTTATTGACAAATATGTAAGTACTTACTTGCACACGGGTCATTTTGGAGAGAAAATAACTGTAGCTTTGTACTTTTTGGTGAAATTTGGCTCTTCCTGTAGGTTGTCATGGTGAAATGGTGTATTTCTTAGGGGTGTCCGAACTTCGCAGTGTTCCGAACTTCGCAATACTGACTATGACTATACTTGTAAACTTTCAATGTTAGAATTTTGGTTGTACTGCAGTCTTGTTTGTAGTTTTTAAAATTGTCTACTTTAGTGTGTTCCTCTTTTACTAGTCTGGTCTCATGAGTATCCAGCTGCCTCTGACTATTGTATCAATTTATAATGTTTCTTTTATTGTTGAACTATTGAAATTTTGGTTAAAATGGACTGCACAGGACTCGAAAATGTATGTATAATTCTTTCTTATTAATTGTACAAGGCAGGCATGTAATGTTTGCACATCATAGCTGCTCACATGACTGTCATGTGGAAATTAACGTAAAGTTACTTTGACACTCTCTTAGATTTTTAGTTTCATGATGTAAGTGTTATAACCAAACAGGTTACAAACTGAATGAAGCATGTACATTACCTGTAAGCATTCCGTTTATGTGCATAGACCTTTGGTTAATTTGCATTGTTAGCAAACACAAATTTACCTGATGCCTGGCGGTAAGTTCAGAAGTGTCCATTTTAAGTAGAGAGGCCATTGAAGAGTAGTAAGAAAGTGAGTGGTATGTCTCTGGAGTGTTTTTCAATGTTTTAGCGTAAGGCTGATTGAACTAAATCATCAAATAACACTCACGAATATTTCATATTTGTTGTAGTATGTGTCAGTGACCATGATATAACAAACTGCAGAAAACATGCCTGGGCAATGAAAATCTATACATCCCCACTAATGTAGTTACTCACTGGACTGGAGTTGATGTCTATTAATTATTTTTTACAGTGGAGGAAGAGGACAAATATTCCATAATTATTAATAATTTTTGAAAGTGAATTATTGAAGTAGTAACTACTTTCACAGTTGACAGTGAGAGTAAAAGCGGTGAACAACGTAGGGGAAAAACTGAAAATTTTACCTCTCTAAAACTGAAACATGGGTCAGATTTAATGTGCATGGTAAATTGTATATACTTACAGTATGATGTTAGATGTGATAAAATGGTACAATATCCCACAGAGATTGTTGTCAATTGTGGACACAAACATAAATTTGTGATATCATTGATATGTCAAAAGCCGGATATCTCATAATGGACACTGGACACATCTAACAAACTGGAAGTGTATCTTCCTGTATTTAAATGAGTGCTTCCAAGCTTTCTGTGTTTAATATGTTTGGCTCAATCTTTAGGTTCTGTGGACCATATATAAGAGCCTACTAATGATATCAGCAGAAGACATTTTCAGCTGCAAATGTCTGTTGGGAGGTATAACTGTGTCTATGTAGTGACCTCTCTCATGTCTCCCCCAGCCCATCTTTGTTCCTGGTTTGTAAGATATGGTAGTTTGCTACAGATCTTAAATTATATGAGTTAAACTTTGATTATTGACCGTTTATGAAATGACTTTTAGTTTTAATGTACATGTTACAGTAAATATGAATATCCTTTCAGTACAGGATGATTTACGATAAATTGTACACTGTACATCCTAATTGAGTGTGGTGCACCATGCATGGTTACTTCTATACTTTTTTAAGTGCACTGTTTAGTGCAAAGGCTTTATCTTTACCCCTGCCTGTAACTCTGTTTATACATAACAAGCCAGGCTATGGTATGACCTAAATTCTTTGATGTTTTGCTTCAATAAATCTTTTCACTCAATGGAAAAAGTCTTAAAAGGATTATTCACCAAATCCTTTTAATAGCAGTTATAATGCACTATAAAGAAAACCTTTTTTGTAGATTTTTAGAGAATAGATTTTGGTCCCTTGCTGGAAGCAAAGGAACCTATTAGCTATGCAGTCAGTGTGTGTGTGTGTGTGCGTGCGTGCATCTGTGACACTTGCTTGGGTCCGTGATAACTCAACAATGGAGTGTTGGATATACTGTAGGTCTTTCTTGCGATGTACATGTATTATAGTGAGAAGGTTTGCCCCATCATTTTTGGCACAAAACTTATGAATATTAATGAGGTAAAAATCTTTACATTGCAATAACTCTGCAACCTTAAGCCGGATTGTAACCAAACATGGAATACAATTGTTAGTTTTGGGGACCAACTGGGCCCCAAATAATTCCATGCCCATTTTTGGGGCAGGTGGGCCCAAATTTCACCTGAAACATAAATCAGATTACATCCAAACTTGGAATACGGTTGTTGGTTTAGTAATAGCTGGTACATGGGCATAAATATTATGATATTGGGTGATGACATACAACACTTTAATATTCCACTAAGCAAGGAACCATAGTGACAGTTGAGCTCTTGTTTGTACAGTTTGTGGGGTGGTGGTGGGTGATGCTAGAAGGTAGAAAATATTTAATTTTGAAAAACCTTGCTTCACACAGTTCTGAAAGTGTAGAAGAGAGTTCTTCAAGTTAACATTGATAGAAAGTTCAACAGGGTGAAAAAGTCTGATAAGGTCAGTACAGATTAAATTGTCAAGTGTCTTCAAATCTCACTTTTTCAAGTCTTAACTTGGAGAAAGTCTTTGGCATGTGTCATAGATATGCCTTAAATGACTTGTAACAAGTACGGTCTTTTGTTGTAAGTCAAAGGTAAAGAGTGGTCAAGGCCTTAAACCCTTGAAAACAGGAAGAAGACAGGATCATACTTGCCTTGTGGCTTGCCCATAATGATTACAAAAAGTGGGTATTGGTTTTGGTAGAGGTAATATGTCTGGTTAGGTCAGCAGAGGTCAAATGTGACAATCTTGAAACTAAACTTGTTATGGATTATAACTTTGAAAAAAGTAAACACACATAGCTATGTAGCCAGGCTTTCTAATGTACAAGTCTACTGCCTTGAATTCAGGTCATAATTCATTTGAAGGTTTAGGATGAACTGAATTTATTGTAAAATTTATATATCTTAAGGTAGAGGTACTAGAATGTGTCGAATTAGTTGATTAGTTTATAGTCTTAGTTTGAGCGAAATGCATTAGATTTTATTCTGAGGACCATGAGCAAAACCAAAAAGATCCATTTGCTTGCCAGGCTTATGTATGAGCTGAATCTTGCAAGTTGACAGGGATGGCATTGACTTATGTACAGTACATTTATATTTAGAACACTGTAGTAGGTAAGTACTAACTACCTCCTATGTAATCATTATAATGCATGAACCCATATAGTAGTTCAGCCAGCCAGCCAGGAGGACTTATATAAGTGGAAGAAGGTAGGTTGGTTTGTTGCACTCTACAATTAATGGTTTGTGAGATGTATGAGTCATTCATAGATTCCAAATTCAACCTCAACAGCAAGTGTCTAACAAACTATTATTAAAGGGGGAAACTAAATCTTCCCCATTGATATTGACCTTCAGGGAGTAGTAAGATTGGGATTGTGTAATATTCTCAAGCTGTGGTAACAGCAGGTAGCTAACCATAAACACTGCTGGAAGCTTGATACTGATAGCTTAGGGGGCTAGTCATGCTCAGTGCATCCAAACCTACAGATTTAGATATAATTGAAGGATTTTGAAGGCGTTTCTTGAAATCTCTTGAATGAACAGAGGTACCTTGCCGTTAGTGAAAGGTAAACATAAGTCACTATTTTTAACCATGGTACTGGGCATGGTTTATGACAGCTGCCTGATTTGAACACAACTTGCACTTTGCTGTGGTGTCCTTCACATCAGTATGTAAGTGGGATATGTATAGTTTGTCAAGAGGTATCTTGATAACTACTACCCTACAGGTACTGTATATACTTAAAATAGGTAGTGAACATGAGGATTTGGTTCAGTAACATAGTAATAATAATGGTCAACATTTTTATTTATATATGAAGTTTCCTGTGTTTGTTTTTTGTTGTGATAGAGTTTTTGTGGTACTGAATAGCACTATATAGTTTTTGCTTGAAACAAAAAGGGATGCAAATTTCATATTAACCTGTGACTAGCATGAAATATTTCTCCTAGCATATATGTCAAATATGCAATATTGAAAACAGTTCTCCATTTTCAATCTAGCATAAAGAGTTATCAGAATATGGACCAATCATAGTGCAGTTTTTTAAAAGTCAATTCAATGCAAGAAAGCAAATATAATTTTTATGTCAGTAAACGATGCAAGGAATGGATACTAGGGATAAAAGAGTTATCTGCCCAACCCCTTTGAGGCTTTGACATTTGCAGTCCTACCATCATAAATAGGATAGGTTTGTTATTGTCAAAGAGCTACAGCAAACAGTACTCAAATTTAATTTGAAGGGTGGTTCACAAAAACTCACTCACACAAGCAAAAAAAAACACCAAATTCTTATTGTCTTTGAAGGATATTTGAAATGAATACACTGTTTAATGGAAAAATTACAGAGATAGGAACCTTGTGTATTTCTAGGTGGTCAATAATGTGTCAATAATTTTGCCAGGTAAAAGTTTATATATATAGATTATGTACTTCACTGTGGGGTTATGACCTTGTCTAGATCAATATACAGAGTACTACAAGCCTGCCATGCAAATTATACCACATATTGCTTTGTGAACTCTCAATATGACTGGCAGAAATTTCAAGTCTGTTCATTTCATGTAATATTTTAACTTAGCGTAGGTTGTTTCCCTTGGGGGGGGGGGTGCAAAGGGCAGATGGCAGAGAATGAGGATGAAGGTATGTGATCATGGCTTGATGGGAGTGAATGTGGTGCATTAGATTGTGAACATGTATGCTTCAATCAGTTTGTGGATATTTGCTACATACAGGTAGACCATATTAAAGATACATGTATACTTTGCTATATTAATGCCCATAACATTCTTTATTGGAATAGGTAGTCATTGCTGTTGAAATAGTTTAAAGGTAAGAAAAGGTTGGAGCATTTGAATATGGAAGTAATTTCTGGGTTATATTTATCAACATCCAAGACAGATCAGAATACTCTGAAAATCGTGAATTTTGGGATGGGAGGGAGGGGGGGGGGGATGGGGGGGGATTGAAGTTGTCAAGATCTGAAAAGCTTGTACAAAAGCCTTTAAAACTCATCAATTTTTCTGACATATACATGTATGCCATACTTGCTGTGTCGCGGTTGTCTCTGGACATTCTGAAATGTTGTCAAAAGTCAAAGGAGATTTTATTTTATGGAAATCCTAGATGGTTTTTGAAAGAGATTTATGCAACAAGCTTTCTGGTTGTAACTTGAATATAAAAGCACCAGACTTCTAGTAAGTAGGTAATGTAAATCAAGCAGTTCCTAGTTGTAAGAGTAGCTCATGGCATGTCTAAATCAACTGCAGTAAACAAACCCCTGTCTTAATTAAGTAGCACGTTGGAATACAGTCATGATAAAGTAATTGACATTTGAACACACTAAATGCCATATATGGTTTATTTGACAATTGGAATGTTTATGTGATTGTTAATCATCCTGGAACTTACTATTTCAAGTATTTTGGAGGATATAATTTTGTGAAGTTTTCAGAAGATATTTTGGCTCCTTTATGCAAGAAAATAAGTGTTGAGAATCCTACCTTTTTCTCATTTCCCAACAGTTTAGCTCATGATATTGTCTGACACTCTACTCCTTGACATAATTAGGTCTTGACTCCCAAAAATCTTATTACTATTTGTGGCACGTTGATTCTTGTTCATGGTTTCTTTGATGCTCTCAACATGGCTTCCAATCGGTTGGAGGTCACATTTTATTGCATTCAGATGTAATAAACTAATAATTGTACATGTGTGTGATTTGAACATGAGTGAACAGGAGGGGAAAAATACATGCATTCAAAATGTTGAAAATTCAAGGATACATAAAGCAGTGATTCGTTGTAGATGAAAACTAGTCAAAGCAGCTTCTTCTTGACTTTGATCAAAATAGTCCACAAAGAACGTAATTCAGGTGTGAAACGAAGGGGTTAAAATTTCCAATAGAGACACACACGTGCTAGGCTTCTGAAGGGGAGATCCGAAAGGAGGTCAGTGACCATAGAATGGATCATTGGGGGCGCATTGCGTAGGTAAAGGAGACAGGTAAGGGTCCTGGATTGTAAATATGAATATATGAATAAAAATGGGGGGGGGGATAGTCTCCCTTCAAGGTCTAATAATAATAATAAATAATAATATTTGATTTTTATATAGCGCTTTACACCAGCGATAGGTCTCAAAACTTACATATATTATATTATACTACCCCTGGTCAATGATAACCTGTCCCAGAGACAATCCCTCCAGTCGGCAGCAGTTATATGCGCCCAATGACAAGTTACCTCACAGGTACCCATTTAACCCCTGGGTGGAGAGAGGTCTAGTTGCTCTCAGTTGCCAGAAATGCTAAAAACTTGGTTGTCCATCACCTGCATCAATTATAACCAAGCTTTTGCAAAAATAAGCAGAGGCTGAGCTATTAAAGCCAAACATTGAGTGTACTGTAGCCCATTGTGTTAAAACAGACTTGGTCAAGTTCACTAAAAGTATAATGTGAAATGTATGAAATATTTGGGCTGTGTGTGGGAGTATTAACAGGCTTGTAAGATTGATTTGATTACCCTTGGTTCTATAGTACATTGCACTTTGCAGAGTTTTTTTTATGGTTGGTCTGGTCTGGGAAAGAGATATAAACATTATATGTACAATAAAGCCTTATGAATTGATGATCACTGTTATAGTAAGTGGCCATGCTTGTAAGGCTCATTGGAGATTCATTGAGCATAACATTGCACTATTAACTTTATAGGCATTTAATCATGAAGGGATAGCTAATAACGTGTATAGTAATTAAGAATCTTTCAGTGTTCTTATTGTGAAATGCAAAAGCCTGCACTGATATGTATGCAAATTACATTGGTGCTACAGCAGTGACATAGAACTTTGTAACAGCATTTTCATAGATAACTTGAGGTTGCTTACAAGTCAACACCCAAATGAAATCAAATCAAATCATGTTTAAATTATAATGCATTTACTATGTACAGAGGACTTGGAACTTATGAGACTTAACAAATTCACTTCAGTTGTTTATTTTATAACTAACAATTTACATCGCTCCTCGCTTACCTGTCTCCCCACAACCTTAACACTCTCGTTCTATCATGCCTATAATGAACTGGTAACCTTTTAACACTGTGCGCCCTCTGTGACTGGCCCCCTCCGGTCATAGCCCTCCCATTTCATTCTACCATCCAAAGTGCCAGCATCGTAGGTTTTTCGCCGGATTAATTTCTACGTAATTTGCTTGGAGCGGTGACCATATTATTAATATTACTAGACAAACCACCACTTGCAGTTTAGGAGACACTTATCACTTGTTTGTTGATCGCATATATAGCAGGATACTTCACTTGTTCATTCCGATCCACATGAGGCACTGTTTGGTATTTAAAAATGAAATTGTGCTGGTATGTTTAATACATTGACACTTTCATCTGTATTCATATAAATGTATTTGGTACAGAAGATTGCCTTACTGTTCTGACAGTTTGCAGAATGGCTGCTCTGCCAATATTTATAATACCAGCAATGATCCTGCTGGATCCTCCATGCCTACTGTGCAGTATCTTTGGTTGTTGCACACAGCATTACTTATTTATATAATCAGGACAAATCTGACATATCTAATCAAATCTGACAGAAACTGTGAACATGAGATAAATCTGACAGGTACTGTAGCTGCAGCAGTAGCAGCAGATATGATATACAGCTGTTATTGATAGCACCTACAGTATGAGTTACATATTTAGATTAACGTTGTCATTGAGAGAAACTATTAATATTTCTGTTACTTCCTTTACCCTGTGCAGATCAAACAGATTGGTCCGACCATGCTTTCTGGTGGCCAGAGAAGAACGAATGGCTGATGCGTACTCGTTCGACCCTGGACCAGTGCCATGTCCAAGCTGACGCCACCTTAGAATTTACTCCCATGCATAAATACTTGCGTGTACAAATGCCTGACATGCAAATCATTGAAATGAAAGCGGACTTTTCTGGACTCGTCTTTAACGCTGTGCAAGAATTGGCAAAAGACATTGGTATGTTAAATTCAGAAAAATACTTGATATGCACCTTGTGATGAATGTGAGAACTTAAGAAAAGCACACAAAAGAAAACAATGTAGGGTGCTTCTTTAAGTGTTTTCATTTTTTTTTTAAATGTTCTTTTATAATTTTCTCATGAGAAAACTGATCTGTTGTTTTCTCCTTAAATAGTTACGACAGACTGACAGACTGTTTGCTTCAGCAGGCTGTACATAGTGTAGTCATAATGGGAAAATCCTCCGATGTAAACATTGTCAGCCATTAGCTTTATAAATAGAACGAACATTTCCCCTTGAGATAAACTGGATACATTTTGCTGCTGTAAATGTATTTTATTCCCTGTGGCAGTGTTGATTATTACAACAAGAGCCAGTATCTCAGTAGCAACTGTCGGTATATTTAAGTTAAGCTTTCATACAAGAAATAAACATTCCGGGCTTACTGTCCCACTGATACATCCGTTAAGTGATACCTTTAGGACTACTTTAGGAAGAGTGTGTAGGCTGTGCCCCAGAAGTGAGGGTGCAGTGCTGAGAAGTTCCAGCCATGTAGTCACGGAGACAGGTCAGTCAGGTCACTCATAAATCTCCAAAGCAGTAAGTTTTGGAGAATTTGTGATATCTTGAAGTCTCTACCACCAAGGAGGTTACATATATTAATCTTGTTTAGTGTTAACCACTTTAGCCTCCTGATTCCCTCTCCTCCAATATCCCCACTATCATAGAAACATAGGAAGATCACCTAGACGTACCAATTGTGACAACACATGGTGTATTTGTAACAAGAAGACAAGGACTGAAATGTGAAAACAGATATAAGACTTTTTATAACTTTAATATGCAGTGCAGAAAAACAGTTTTCTTGGTGGCTTCAACAGGTATTCGCCATCCAGAGGAAATGTCGTTCTTACGAAAACCAATCGTGACATCCCTGAAACATCGCAAACAATCTGGAGCTAATGGACGCAAGGCCAGTGGTGCAAATGGCCGTAAGAAGAGCAGGGATAGGGACTCGATGGCTTCAAGCAATAGCAATGATGCAGCGTCGATGGGAAGCATGGATGGCATCGCTGCGCCACAAACACCAACAAGAAGACTATCACCAGCTGTTCAAAGGACAGGCTACAATGGAAGTCCTTCCATGAACAGTGCTGGGTCCTTAGACAGCTTTGATATGCTCAACACATCCCTGGTAAACAGTCCCGCGCAACCATCAAAGGAGGCAATGGATGGAGTTCTGAGGCCCTCATCATATCGGGAAAAAGCTACAATTAATGGCGGGTGAGTGTGATGGTGTCTGAGGAATGTCGCTTAATGAGTTCAGGATGCTGCATTCTCAGTTCTAGGGTAATATTTATATAGAAGTATTCCTGGGTAATACTCTCATGGTGAATTATCCTCCTCTAAGTTATATAACGGCCTAACAATTAAAGGGATACTCTGGTGGGAGATAATGAGTCTTGAGAGAGATTGACTGCTGTAACTGTTATGATGACAATGTGAAAAACACATATATTCTGATATCATGTTTTATTGTCTAGATTTTATTGTCAACAATGGTCAACAAAGGTCTTTGATTGACATCACTATGGCAAATAGGCTAACAGTGATATACACATTCTTACAAACAGTTTGATTAATATGACTGTGCTGCCACTAGAATATCCCTTTAAATCATGCATGCTAGCTATGCATTAAGAGATACACCAGCGTTATGTTCTACGCAATAGGACATGTAACATCCTCAAAACAACCACCTGTGAAACGAATCTGTGAAACTTGCCCTCAAACTGCCTCCGCAGAAGCAAAGTTAGCAACTTTGATTTCCACCATCGTCATTCTCACATGATCTATTTCGGGACAGCTTGTGGATTTTTTCCTTGGCAAGATTGGAAAGAAATCATCTGAGAAATACTTCCTTTCCTGGTTTCCATTCACATGATAAGAATAGTATCATAAGAGGACAACAGTTGTTAACCAGTGCTGTTATAAAATACAAGACAGTGTGTGAAGGGAGAGGCGTGTTGGGGGGAGGGAGAAGAAATAGTCATAAGCAGGCTCCTATTGAAAACCATAGCATAGTAAAATGGATTTCTTTGACTCTTAACAGTGTATACATAACTTCCATTTCAGTTCCCTTGGGTATTGTACAAGGGTTTTTTTTTCTTCTGATTATTTTGGAGAGGAACGATATTGCTAATTTTATTCTGTACTTGTACGTTTAAAGGGAGGTTGAAGGGTCTGAAGGGAATATTTAAAGATATAGTTCTTTGTGCCTTTTCTGTTTACTTTATTTCTTTGTGAATCTAGTATTCAGCAACATGAACTTGTTCTAGCTGTAGTTATGATTGAAGAGTTAATCAGCAAAAGCACCTGCAAAATATGTGCTAAAGTTGACAGACAATGCTGCATCACTAGCAATCCGTAACTGACAAGATTCACTGTGAAAATGGATAGAAATTAGTATCGCAAGGTTGAAATTGATTTAGCATGGAAGTAATAACCATACAGTGTAGTGCAATTATTGTCTCTGGATAGAAAAAAAAGTGGTTTACATTGCCAGAAATATCAGAAATAAGAGCTTCCGTTTTGGGAAAACTTTATTTTGTTGAGTAACTAGTATTTTTGGGGAAATATGTTAGGATTGACTCTTGACCTAGCGCTGTTTATTACTGATGTTTATCAGCAAACAAATCAGAGATCTGGGAAGCATTTCAAATTGCCTCACTCAAGTAGAGAACTACTTTATGCACATATGGAACATCCAAGTGCTATTGATGATCTCTAGAGTCAGTGAATGTTACTTATGGATCAGTAGTCAGGCCTGAGATGAAAGTATTCCTTAGTTATCAAGTAGAGAACCACATAAAGCACCACTTATTCAAGTAGAGAAAGACTTTATCCACATGGAACATCCACTGATTGATTATCTAGAGTTATTCAGTGTTACTTTTAATTTACTTCGCTCCTCGCTTACCTGTCTCCTCACAACCTTAGCACCTCATTCTACCGTGCCTATAAAGTCCTGGTAAAATAATAACACTGTGCGCCCTCTATGACCGGACCCCCCTCTGGTCACTCCTCCTTTTTCATTCTACCATTCAAGTGTCTACACATATATTTTTCTTGTGGAAAGTTTTCCCTCGAAATTTGTCTTGGATTCTTTGACGATCGTCGGAAGTTTTTAGCTTCGGATCCTTAGGAGTTTTGCAGTCATTTCCAGACCGATAAGTATCCTTTTTATTGAAAGGGAGGGTTTTGGGGACTGTTTTCTTGGTGCGTTTCCACCTTCGGGTTTTTTTTTTTGTGTGCGGGGGAGCAGTTCCGCGAAACTGCCTAGGTTCCCGCCTTTTTTCCTCCCCACGCTATAGGCGTGTTGTTGTTGTGTATATTCATGTTCATAGCTTTTAAGGAATGGTCTCATGAGAAAGGAGGAGTGACCGGAGGGGGGGTCCGGTCATAGAGGGCGCACAGTGTTATTATATTACCAGGACTTTATAGGCACGGTAGAATGAGGTGCTAAGGTTGTGAGGAGACAGGTCAGCTCGTCCCTCGTAAATATCCAAACCAGTAAGTTTTGGAATGTCAGTGTTACTTATGGATCAGTAGTCAGGCCTGAGATGAAAGTCTTCCTTTTAGGTATGTACAGTAGTCAAGAGATTCAATTGTTTTACCATTTGAAGTGTTCTCCAAGTGGTGAATGCTAATACAAACATAAATACTAATGTAATACTTGGTAACCTGAGACCTTCAGATCGACTTTATCACAAGGGTGGCGACAACATTGTCATGAAAACGATCACTACCCCATCCTACATTTTATCTAATATACCTCTGCGGATGAGAAGTCGCTCATTTTATCTAATCAGTCCTCTCGCTGCAGGATAGGCATGATTTAGGCAAAACTTGAGTTGGCTGGGAAGGTTAATTAAATTGGGAAACGGAAGGATATTAATAATCTGAGTAAGCAACACTCCCCGGAGTCATTGCTTATTTCAGTTTCGTTTGATATTGATAGTTCCACGGTAACCGAGTAACAACTAACACTGATACATGGAAGGGAGGATGTATTAATAGAATGTACTGTATGTATTATACAGTAGGGGATGAACACATGAGTTGGGGAGACAAGAAATGATAAGCAAAATTAGTTGATGTTATAT
>KN888257.1:0-20709 GCA_000934455.1 Apostichopus parvimensis | reverse complement strand
GGGGGGGGGATCTTGGCTAAAGTTGAACACTTTGTCATGGAAAAGCAATTTAAAAGTACAACCCCCCCCTCCCCTCCCCCATTCTGAGCAACTAGCATGTGTTGGAGCAATCCATTATGTAGTTCTTAAAAGCTTTAGGGCTACCCAATCCATATCCCAGGCACTGTTAACTCTTGCTACACTACTGGGAAGATATCATTGTTTTAATGACTAGACAATGAATTTTGAGCTTTAATAGTATCACTGTCATCACATGATCAAGCCCATTTTGGTATCCACTTCTTACAGTATCTTTGTCTTTATTATGCCATTGTACATTTTCTTAATTAGAGGTGGGTTTTGTCAATGCCTATTCTAAAAAATTGACGATTCAGTATGACCTGACATTGGCATTGTCTTAAAATAAACAAAGCTGCATGTCTTCCATGTAACAAGAAATTGTTACTAATGATATCTCCCAAATAGGGCAAAATGTTTCATCACTTTAGGAGTTGTCATTCAATGCAAGGATCATGGTTATTTATTTAAGGTAATATTGTTTACAGTTGTCTTTCTCCGAAAAGACAAGACAGGAAATGAATGTAATGTAATGCTGGTTTATCATGTAATATCAGACATGAGATATTATTTTCAAGTAGAAACCTCGCCAAGCAGATACTGCTTTTCATTTGACCAGTATCCGTGCTTCCTGGTGTCCTGTTAATTTAATATTAATCATTCTTGAGTTGTCATTAATATCCAACAGCTGTGTGCAATGACAGACATTCAGTATTTAACCTGCCATGATTGTGAGCAGTTTATTAGTTACTAGTGTCTGCTCGTTGCCGCTGTACTACTACTAGTTCTATCCTTGGCTACTGGGGAAAGGTCTCAGTCACATTCCAAACATATCTTGTGAACCATTCTTGACATTCCAGTGTCATTTAACAAAGCTTGCAGGTCCTACAAGTTAAGTTCCTGGAGTGTCTATCTGACGCCAATCAGCTGATCCTACTATGGACCCGTCTTCCTGCTGTGGTTCCCATCCCAGTGATAACCGGACATGACTGACTTAACCGTGTCCTTCAAACCAATGACTCCCTACTGCTGAGAGATGCAGTGTACAAGAACGCTCAATGACTCCCTGCTGCGAGATATGGAGTGTAAAGGAACGCTCAATGAGACAAGACTTTACATATCTTCACACAATGTCGCCTCCGTTGCCACACATACAGTGCCAGTACAGTGTGTGACTGCAACAGTGTGCGACTGCAGTGATAACTCAAGATTGTATTGAATAAAACAATGTGAGGTTTTCTTTACAGCTATTAGCCTGCTACATAGTGGAAAAATATGACAGTAGCATAATTGTATTAAACCGTAATGCGAAGTAATATTACAAATTGTCATACTAAGCATAACTTTACTGAAGTAAGATGATCAAAAGTCCCTTATTAATAGTGCAATGCCATAAATGAGGTCAACACACTCCATTATTTGTGGGACAGTAGATTATAAAGTTTCTACAGGCTTGTTTCCATGGAAGCAGATTCTATTTCTAAAGGTAGTTTAGAAGCTGGTAGTTAAAATTGGTGCTTATATTCCTGTGGTCACGTTCGATCTAGACAATGCCAGTAGGAATGCCAGTGGGAGGTGCACCACTGCCTTTTTTAGGATTCTTTACATAGTAAATACAATACATAACATAGTATTACAATAGTACCATATAAAGTGATAATATTTGTAACTATATTCTTGATAGTTGAGTCAGGTTACTGTGGATGATTACCTTGAAGCATACTATATGTACCATCATATGTTTACCTATTTGAACTGTATTACACAGTCAAAAGTTTTGATGACAATGGCAACCTATTTAATCATTAGACTTGTGCATATATATATATATATGTATATGTGTATTCCATATATGTGACATGCGATCTCCAGAAAGATGAGAAACCTGAATAGATCTCTCACTTCATTATCTCATATCAATTAAAAGCAACAAATTTAACGGGGAGAGTGCTGACCACAGTGTGTGGCTGTGAAGCACAGAAAAAAAGTGGGGGCTCTTTGTTTGTAAGGCAAAAAAGAAGTAGCATTTGTTCATCGCTTTGTATATACTGTGTATTGTAACGGAAAGTTGGCTTCTATATTTTCAGAATAAAAGATTGTAATGGGATTTTTATGAAAGATGTTGTAATGTTTAGAATGAAAACAACTTTAGCAAATTTGAAATTTGGGTACTTATGGGGGCCTAAAGTATCAAAGTAGCTCTCAACGGGCTAACATGTATAACTGAACTTAACACTACACCATATTAGGTGCAAGCAGCTACCTGGTACAAGGCTACTCACTGGGGGCCCACAGATTACTGTAATACTGCAGTGAAAGTAATTGGTGCTACATGTTGCCCCTGTCCTTTGTCTACAAGCTCAAATGACATGGAATTCAGCTATTTACATGGTGTTAATAGGAAACACCAATGAAATACGGACAGATTCCTGTTATTTTTGTATTTTTTTGTACAATCGATCCCACCTACAATGCAGCCATAGGAGAGTGGAAACTATCAGGCCCATAGATTTGTATAGTGGCGAGAAGGTCTACGTGACTTAAAATCACTGTAAAAAAGTTTAGCCTGTTTCATGGCAAGTGTTCTGCTTACAACACCCTGCAATGGTTTGATACAGGAATTAACAAGAATGTAGAGGCTCAAATCCATGAGTTAATAAACTAACTAGAGACATTCATGTGACTCATGGTACCGAGCCACATTACACTTCCCTACACAAGGGGATGGTATTCATATTTTGAGGGTCCTATTTTGGATTTGCTGTTTGTCCCTGAACTGCTTCTTTCAAAGTCACCGATGCAACTGCATACCTCATTATGTCGAAGAGTTGTGAAGCAAAATGTGGTGCGAGAAATTACCATTTTTGGGCAAATGTTCAAGTCGATTACATGTGCCAAGACTGCTCGTATACATTGTTCCTACTTTCTATTACCTGCTGGTACTGTCTCGCCTACTAACTAAGTGCCCCTGAAATAGTGTTGACCTCACCTTCCTTGCCATTACATCATTCTCCCAATTTTAGCTTTTAATGGATGATATATGTGATATTTTCAGTGGTCTCACACATTATGGTTATTTCAAAAGGGGAAGAGTGGATGCGGTGGTACATGGATATCTTATATTGAGTAAAAGTACTTAATTGTTTGAATTGAAAAACAAAGGTCATAGGAGGTCAACATAGGTCAAAATGTGAAAGCCTTTCACATGTAAACTGGAAAATTGAATGGACCTCTCATATATTATCCAGATGCCCCCCCCCCCCCCCATATTGTGAGTTTATGGCCATTATGGTTTTAAGTGGAAAAGTCAGAGGTCATTTGACATCAGTATGATAGGTCAAAATGTTTACCAATATCTCAAGAGAAAAATCTTGGATGGACCTTATAATTGGTAATACGTTTTACCGAAGCTACCATTGTGGTAGTACATGTTTAATTCTGATCCATGTAAGATCATCTCCAGTCAGAAATTTGACCCGTCCTTTTCTTCTGAATTGCTTGCCTAGAATCAGAAATGTATGTTACTGAAGTATGTGTTGTTATTACTGGATTGAACCTTTCTAGAATTGACTGTGTTGTGGAAGATAAAAGTTTATAGCTCATTTTGTGTCTGGAACTCAAACTGTCACAATGTTTATTTCAAAAGTCATCCAAAAAGTTTGCATGTATGAAAAATCCGCAGTTTAAAATATTAATTCAATCAGTAAATTGTTATCATCTAACTGGGGTATTAAGAAAATAATACTTAATCCGTCCCAAAACCAATTCATTATTTTTTTATCCCTTCTCTTTCTCCACCATTTCCAGATGGCTGGATTCCTCCAAATCATTGATGGCACAAGGCATAAACGAGAGGGATGTTCTCTTACTACGCTTCAAGTATTATGCTTTCTATGACCTGGATCCTCAGCAAGATGCTATCCGAATCAACCAGATATATGAGCAAGCCAGATGGTCCCTCCTCAATGATGAAATTGATTGCACTGAGGAAGAGATGATCATGTTTGCAGCATTGCAGGTAATAAACCTACTGTACCTATGAAAGGGAATGAGGAATGGAGGGGGAGAGGAAAGGGGGGGGAGGGGGGTGGATAAGGAGTCTTGAGGGAAGGGAGAGTTTGTGAATGCACAGGGCAAAAATCTCCTTGTCCTGTATGCAATTTAACTAGCTGGGGAGTATGTTAGTAAATGTGAGTTTATTAAATTTCATCTGTTGAGATAAGTTCTTATCAGATAAGACTAGAGTTGGAGATGTTTACTAACGATGATGAGAGGCTCCCTTTCATGATCTCCGGCAGCAAGTTAAAACATTTGAAGATGGCATGTAACAATGGTGCAGCTAATTAACATTAATTGTCACCTTTCATTTGAAACTGTCTAGAAAGTTTTGTCCATAGTTGCATCAAACGTTACTTTGGGCTCTTTCCTTGTTTAGACAAAGAAAGGTCTGTTCGGCACAGGTGTCATGAATGTAATGGAGCCATTATAACACAATCAGTAGTAGCTATCTATTAAATGTTATCATTCTGGCTGTTCGGCACAGGTGTCACAATGGAATGGAGCCCTTATATCATATTCAGTAATAAGCTATCTATTAAATGTTATCATTCTGGCTGTTTGGCACAGGTGTCACAATGGAATGGAGCCCTTATAACATAATCAGTAGTATAGCTATCTATTAAATGTTATCATTCTGGCTGAGGTTGATAAATCGCAATCATATTTTGATTTCTGAACAAATGCAAAATGCTGGGTGAAGTGAACTTTGGTCTTTTGATGGGACATGTATCATAACCTCAGATAAGGTTATCTTATTCTTTAGAAGGGCACATTCCATGACTGCCTAACAGTTAAGTCACCTGGGTAGGTTCCTTTTATTGTCATGTGAGTCGTATCCTTCACACAATGTCATCTCCAAGAAATACCATAGCTTTGAATCAAAAATTTGTGGGTGGAAAAAGAACTTCCTTGTTGTTCCAACCCACCTCCCATATCTCCTGGCAGGACTTTAGCTTGAAATAGAAAGTATGGAGGAGGCCAATTCTTGAGTGTTGATTAATTTGGCACAATATTGTTTGATTGAAAGTGCTTATTTACTAAATAGGCATGTTTTTTAGCATCTCAAGCAGATGAGTCAACCTTTATTTCGTGTCAGAATCTTGAAAATTTAGTTAGTTTCTTCTAAATATAAGTTGGACAGGTGGACCGTTTCCTGGTAAAGTAAAACCTTGTTTGCCAGAAGTGAAGTGTTCTTATCTCAATCCAAGAGCTTCACAAGCATCTTTAACTTTCAGTGAACTTTCTCAGGTTTTTAACCCGCATCCGATGAGTTGGTAAATTGACACCTAGTTACTGTACATACCCAACCCTGACAGCCTTTCATACGTTGGTTTCAATGACAATTACACATGTTTTATATCCAATGTACTTCTTGCATTTTCAGAGAGTGGTATCTTGTGGTGGTGGTCTTTTAAAGCAGCATTTTGTGTCCTTTTCTATGGTTTTTCTCAACCTCACTGATTCCTCGATGCCATAACGACATACATAACTAGCTTATTTATTCAAATCTTACTTCAAATAGTGGCATAAGAGTCGAAAAATTTACAACTTTCAACTTTGTTTTTCTCAAAGATATTTTCCGTTGGGAACCAAATAAACCTCGCCCATAATATGAATATTTAAAAGCTACGAACGTCATTGACCACTTCGTAATACAACATGCTTGATTTGTGTAGATTGTCTATGGCAGTTGTACCAGGGAGCTGTTAGAGTACCAGCTCATTGGTTGTACCAAGTTACCAACTCAATGTTTTGAATCTATTTTAAGTAACGGCTCATAACTAAACCTGCATCTCTGATTGTTTGAATTCAAACTAGTGGGTTAGGGGGAACTGTATGCGATTAATATTAAATGTGTAATTTGTCGGAGGACACTTTTCTCATTATCTGCAAATGTCCTTAATTACTAGCCAATTAACGCTTTTGGCAGGGAAAAAACTTGGCTAATATTATAGTTTGCTGTTTTGTGATTGATATATGTAAAACCTCGATGTACTTTAGTCAAAAAAGTGGAAAACTGCGCCAAAATGCAAAATGCTGCTTTCAGTTAATCATCAATTGTTTTTAAAACTATGCATTTTGAAGATATTGGCTAAAGTTCCACATATGAGCCTTAAGAATTTGAAACGTGAAGCACAATGTCCGGTATTACAATCATGAGAGGTAATAATACTATCAAACCATTGGCATGGATCATACACTCTGAGAATATACTGCAAGATTCAGTGTCCTTTCCCAGTTCTTTAAATCATTCCATATCCTTCTACCTACAAATTGTGAGAAATGTTTTGTTTTGTTTATTTCATCTCGAGAGAAGTTTGAGAGGTTTCAGCTGTGTCTGAAGATGTAGGACTCTGTCTCTGCATATTAATCTAAGATGAAGTTGTTGATGAGATGAAGTCATCAAAATCACAGTCTTCTTTCAATGTCAGGGACTGAGAGTTGAATATTTGTCATGTCCTAATGAGTGGGTGCTCTGATAGTAACTGTAGAACAAAACACCAAGCTAGACTCAAGGTTTCATTTGATCAAGTTTTTGTTTCCTTTGGCAATAAACTTCAAGATATCTCTTCCTGCTGTTGACACTAGAAATATGTCATAAACTGAAGGTCACTGAAAGTGAAAAGGAGTGAATACTGTGGAAGTCTTATCAACCCTGGTTTATGCATAGACTACATTCATTTGTTAATGCAAGGAGAGCAATGAGATGTAAGAACAACCATCTGAACTTCATCTGCTAGAGATGCGATGAGAAAAAATTCCTATTAGAGCATAATAAAAGGTTAACTCCATAGGACATAATACTGTGAGGTGTATCAGGGGTTTCCTTTCAGACCATCCTCACCTCATCCGCACCCTTTGTGCCACCCCATGCTCCATACCTACACAGTTCTGTCAATAAACAGGTTGGAATTATTATTTTGATAGGTGAATATGACAGGGCATTGACACCCAGGCTAGTTCTTTTAACTGAGTGGCTAACACTCATGAGACCTATGCAGTTGTCCTGTACATCCATCAGTTACCTTCAGGCTGCAGAAAGGGGGTGGCTGTATTGTAAACTCTGAGGTCAATAGGTCGTGTGTAAAAGTTCACCAATTGAATTATAATAGATTGTAAACTGAAACTGATGCAATGAATAGAAAATGGTCTGCTAGGTGACAATGGCTGTTATTGAAGCCTAACAGGAGGTGTATTGCAGTGGCGGAGCGTCCATACAGTCAGGGGGGGCGGATGCCCCCCCCTGACGGACTCAAATGGACTGCTGGCGCCCTTTTCAGCTTTTTACTACTTTTTACTTATTCGCGATTATTGACTTTTTATTGCGCTCTCATCTACCTATTGACATTTGTCATATTCTGTTGGTGTAATTTTCTGACAAAATGGCGACGACACCTAGCTATTTATTCTTCGTTTATCTGCAAATTAGCAAGGCCCGGAAAGGGTCATTTCCAGCAATCTAGGGAGTATCTTCACTCAAAATTTTCTGTGCGCTCCGCGCCAACCTGTGGTGGCGCTCCGCTTAGATAGTGCCGATAGCGCCCCTACAGACCATTCTTGCCCCCCCTGACCAAAACCCCTAGCTCTGCCACTGGTGTATTGCACTTCTTCTGTATAAGTCATTACTAGTTGAGGGAATGGAAATTTAGTTTGGTGATGTACTGTAGGTAGTACTACAAAATGAACCTTGTGCCTTTTTTCACATCATGTTAAATGTTCATGTGTTAAAGCTGAATGCTATGTTTGGTTGTAATGTTCTGTCACTCTCTGACAGAGCTGTGTGATATTTCACACACAATTGGATACCTCTCAGACTAAGTGGTCACAACTAGTGAGCAGCTTAGACAAATATGAAAGAAATTTTGTGTCCAGCAATGTTATGGGGGTGCTTTATTAAATTGCATTCACAGACCTATGGAGTTAATGCCAAGTTTCATTATTCCTTGTGCAGTTTTGGTGGACTGAGGTACCAAATAATGTGTTAAGATATATGTTATCTTCCATTCAATGGCCATGTATGGTACTCATACAGTAGGTTTTAGCAATGCAAAGTACAGCTTAGGTGATCTCTTTTTATTGTGTGACTGAATGTGTTGCTCAAGCTTATGTTTCATAGTCTGTTAGTTTTACTCATTAATGAAATATGACTTAGGCTTAGTCAGTTCATATGAATATGTTCTTTTCATAGGTACAGAGAGAAGCAAATCTGTACTGTCCACAAGCCAAATCTTGAAAATGTAATTTGTAATATGAGTCAATGGTAGAGTTAGATAATGTTGATGTTAGCAGTTTCCTAATGTAGCAACTGTTTGTTCTCAAGGGTTTTCTTTTGAATTTTGCAGCTGCAAGCCAGCTTAAGAGGTGACTCTCCCACAGAGAATGATGGGCCAGAGGGTCAGGATGACATCGATAAAGCCCTCAACAGTCTGCAAGTTACCCTGGAGGGGACAACCATGAACCCTGGGCAGGTAAGAACTATGCACCCTATCGGTAGAGTGTATCTTTGCAGCATAACCCTAATGTATCCTGGTTTCCAAAAATGCATTGCTTCTTCACAGGTTTTGTTGAAAGCTCATTATGCAAGTAGTCCATTGTATAGAGGTAATTTGTCAATTTTGGACTCTAGAAGTGAAGAGCTGATTGGATAGCATTTTTTGAAGTTTAAGAGTCTTTAGCCAAAGAGCACAGTTCCCCTGGTTTGTCATGCTTTTCAGTAATTTAGTCTTGGGAGTGGATGACTAAATGAACACACCTAGCTCCTAAATATTTGCAGAGTTGGTGGTTGCTAGGTTCCAGTATTTTGTTTTCCTTTTTAAGATTTGTGGTTACAATGACTATCCCCAATAACTTCCTATTTGAGCTATCTAAACTTGATGCAATGTTTATGTTTAGAGTAATTAGTATCATATTTTACAATATGTAAGCCCAAGTGTATATAGCTTAAATAAACAGCAGGCAGCCTCCCCCTATTCACTATAAACAAATTTCAGTTTGAGTTTATTACTTCTTCATATTAATTATGGAAAAGGGTCTCTTTCGATATGCTACCCCACGTGCATTGTTTGTAGTCCCTTGTCCATGTATTGGAGGAAATAAACTGCTGCTTTTCTTGTCTCTCTCTAGTATGTGTGACATTAAATGGCCTTCACGATTGCCGTCGAATATTCCTGCTAGAGAAATGTCCAAAAGTGTCACTTTTTTATCAAACTCCAAACAAGCATTTCACAGACACTGTATTTTCCTTCCAGTGTTGAAGCTATGTCTAACACTCCTGACTGTCTAGGAAAATATTGGAGGGTCAGAACTTGAAAGAATTCTTTTCTATAAAAGTTGTTACTTTAAGAGTCAGTACTGGTAATCCTTTCACTGTTCATATAGTAATTCCAGGCCTAAACCGGGAGTTGCAAAATTCAGACAGCATTCTAATGCAGCTTCTATCGAAAGTCATTAGTTTTTTGCTCTCATTTCTAAAGTTGACAATCTTGTTTCCTCGGATCTGCATTCTGTCAGAAAGGCCAATTTTGTCTTGATCTTATTTGCGGAGTGTAAACATCATCATTTTCTCCAGCTCAATAAGTTTATTGATGGTCTCTTACATTGCACCCTGGGAACATCAAACATTGTGAGGCTCTGCTATATTTAGAGAACAAATAATTAAAATTCTGAATTCTCTGTTTCTTGTTCGGGGATGCCAAGCACTTGTCTTTGTTAGAGCACTTCATGGATTAAGGTAGAGGAATAGCGTTTGATCGAGTGGACATTTGCCAAAACTAGTGTTTGATCTGGGTATAAAAATGTATTTGGAAATTGTATGGGACTACCAATTTTAGATTTGGTTTATTTGCAGTTATCTGCAGCGACTGCCTGTCCTCTTTGGCATGATAATTGTTCGGTATGGCTGAACTTATTAAAGTAGTTATTAACTGTATATTGACACTGCTCAGATCATTTGCTTAATATATGCATGCCCTGGATTTCCAACAACAAAAATTCTGTTGCTGAGATTGTCTCACCAAACTTATTTTGCTTTAGAAAACAATCCATTTGCCAAACTGTGCCTAGCATTTAGTGTTTTCTTACTATACCTACATCAAATCTTGATGGATGATTGGTTGTAGGAAGGAGGGGTAGTAAGTCACCAGTGTCTTACTGAAATACTAGTTCCAACTGGTCCATAGTGCTTATACAATTTCTGTACCTGTAGGACCAGCCATCCCCACATTCTATTTGACATTTGTTAATGTTATTGGATAAACACTGGTTCTTGGCTCAGCACTATTCCTACTGCAGCTGCTGTTGCGGTCATGTTTTCTATGTATCAGTTGTATTTCATGTATATTATGATACTTCCTGTCCTCATAATGTAATACCTCAAAATTCTTCAGAAAAATTCAGATTTATTTATCCTTTTGCTGTCCTCCTCTGCTTGCTTTATCCTTCATTACCTACTTTATATGTTTTACTTGTTTACCTCACCCTTAAATATTCAAACTTCAATATTAGTCAATAATTATTGGCCACCATTTTATATTGATCGCAAATATTAAACATATTGATATATTTTTTCTTCTTCTTCATTGACAGAGTGATATTACATCCGTACCAGAGCTTAACGACAGTCTGAAATTTTTCAGGTAAGTCGTATACTTTCTGGCCATAGACTCAGGCTGGAGAAGCAGTCTCTAATTACAAATAACCACATTCAGTGGATACATACCCTCCTCAGTATAACTGCAAATGTGGAAATAAAAATAAAAAATGGATTTGCATATCTCCCATCACAGTGCATTCCTTCAAAGTGAAAAGTAGGTAACTTTTGTGGGAGAATGCACCACGTATGAACCAAAGCTCAGGCTTTTCTTAGAACATCGTATAGTTTGCAGCAGTCAAAGCCTCAAAGGTAGGTTTAAAGTTAACTACAATATTACAGCGGACGTCATTGACAGTATTGAGTGTTGATCAAATTCACCATGTATTCACCAGTGTATTGTTTGGAGCAAGGAGTGAACGCTAATGTGTTTTGGTCCCTAATCACCATAGGCGTAGGAGCCTAATTTGATTTGGGGGGGCTGTAACGACTTGCCCGAAAAATATAACCCAAATTTTTCCCGCGCTCCGCGCGCATTCAACATCTTCGTGTGCTATCATATAGGCATTCAATGGTTATTACATCACATGCCGATAACCAATGGATGCCTATATGACATGCACATTAACATGTTGAACGCGCGCGAAGCGCGCGGAAAATTTGGGTTATATTTTCCGTGTTATTACCGGTCCCTTCCATATTGGTTTGAATTATTGGGGAAGTCGTTACAATAATAACGATAATAATAATATCAGTTTAACCATTGAAAAACACATTGCAAATTATTCTTCTTTCAGTAGGTGCCCGAAAAATTCTCACCATATTGCCCGAATTTTCACAAAACAAGTGAAAAACACACTGCAAATTTTTCTTCTTTCAGTAGGTGCCCGAAAAATTCTCAGCATATTGCCCGAATTTTCACCAATAATTTTGGTTGGGGGGCTGCAGCCCCCCCAGCCCCCCCCCGCCTCCTACGCCTATGCTAATCACCTACCCATCTCCATACAACTTAAGCACTCTCTACGACAAGTGGTAAAATGGGGGCAGTAGATAGGAAGTGACTGATACTTGAAAACGACAGTGCTAGACAGTTAACTATGACAGGGTAGAGTGCATAATATAGTACCGAGGTAGGTTAGTGGATCACTGTTAAATTGATCCAAGACAGTCAATTTTAGGATTATGCATAGAGCTACCAGATTTTCCTTTTCCTTGTTAACATGTGAAAACGTTCTACCAGGTCTAAAGCAGGTTATTTTATATATCAATCTCAGGATATCTTTGATATGAAATGAAATGAATTCATGATCTAAAAAAATTGGAAGCTGTCATGAACCATCTATGTCCACTGTCTTGTTTGCAAGATGACACCTATCAAAAGTCTTTCCCCCCCCCCCCAAAAAAAAAAGATGTGAATGGTGAACTGTTTGCTTTCAAATACCATGTTGTTCTGTATGATGTATTACTAGGTGACAGGGAAAGTTTGCTCAGTTTCCCAGATGATATTGTGAGCCATGTTGATTGAGTGTGAAGAATAACACATTCTAAGTATGGTACCTTGAATTGCCCCCTATTTACATGAAGACGAAATGAAACAGACTACCAAACGTTTCTAATGGGGAAGAAGTATGCGTTGTCGCTGTTTGTTTATCGTATTTGATCTAGTGCTGGTTGTTAGCTTTCTCTTCTAATGTAATCTTATTATAATATTTTCTTAATCACGCTGAACAGGGTAGGCACACTAGCATTGTGATTAAGACTTACCAGCATGAGCAGATCTGCTTTCCAGATTAGGTTACAATGTAAATTTCCAGCTAAAAGCTCTACAGTAATACTGCAACCAATGAAGATGTTATAAATCAGGCATTCAGCTCTCTCTCTCTTTTAGTGCAGTGATTTATGTGTACGTAAAAAATAAATGGAAAACTGACTGTGAGACTGCTCATGAATATGTATACGGTTCAGCTCATATGCAGGATAAGGGGGGTAGGCCCATTTGAGTTATCTGTATTATGGCATCAAATATATGTTTCTTTAATAATACTCAATCTCAATATGGCATCGTCATACTAACATTGTGAAAGATACCATGTGTTGTACCTAATGAGTCTAAGGGCTAATTAGATGAAACTCTTTCCATCCTTGCCATAGAAAAATCTTATTTTAGGGGTAATTTTACTTGAAAAAGGACAACATTTTGGTGTTCAGTTGGAAATTGGTCATGCATACATGTATACAGTGGCTTTCTCTCCATATACACAAATGAAGTTGTCTGTTCCACTTTTCAACACATTCGTATCAGTCTCTCTCCTGCTATTCTTCTTGTAACCTACAATGGAACCATTGAAAATGCCACGCATAGTGCATACCACTGCTTAACAAAGCTACACAAGTAATACCTTGTCGGTATTACAAATCAGTTGCCCAAGATTTCACTACAGACATACGACAAAACGAGTGTGGAGATTAACATCATAAACTATTGCATTAACCTAGTTTTACCAATCGGGAAACAGTCATTAACCAGACATCAAGTTTGGTATGTCTAATTTAGTTTCATTCATTTGAAACCTATAATCTGTCCATTTGGAATTCTTTCTCTTTGACAAGGCATTGGATTGATATGGCTGATAGTTTAAACTAGTATAAATATTTTATCTGCGTCCTAGTGTCTCGGGGAATTGTGACCATTGGCTAAGTCGATAATGAAAACATTAATTTGCAGTTTGCAATAGACCAGAGGTGTTAATTTAGTGTGTCTGTTCACAAGCAATATGAAAACTTACCATTCAAGAAGTTTTTAACTTGACTTTCATTCTCACTGAGTTAGGATATTTGCAGTGTATTTTTAGAAGAGTCTGTGATCCATTTGTTTTGTCTCAAGTAAGGTTCTTTGGTTTAGTAACATATAACTTCACATAAATTCAACAACATTGACTTTCTTGGTTTTCTTTCCCCGCTTGTTTAAGGCACATACAGCTGTCACTAATAATCTTCAACTGTCATTCACTATGTAGATACCAACAGTTCATATTTGCAATGCCCCACATGAGGGCGTTAGTGTGATACAATGCAGGCTAGTGATAAATTAGCCACTTGTGTGTTACCTGTAGCTCAGAGCATGTTCCATATGTGTTCATGTTTCCCAGGTTTAATCTTATTGTCAAAGCTGTCTCTTTTTCTCCATGTTTTGTCATCTGTGACTTTGCAGTTTAAATGTCAAGTTTCTTGCAAATTGTATGTAAGTACTTGTAACATGCATTGATATACTGTATGTAGTGATGGGAACGGGAACCTGCGATACCGGCCATAAATTACTACACCATCCAAGTCCATTACTATCTGGTCCTTAAAATTGCAATTGCTATCACAAAATTCACCATCCTAGTTCTCAATGTTCAGATACATTTTAATTCAATATAATGCAAAGGAGAAAGTATTTGTATTCTCCTGTAATGTCATCGTTTTGTTGATATTTCCTTCCTTCTTGATGATGATATAAGTGGTCTTAAGCAAAAGCATATTGTTTAGGTGAAAATATGTTACTGTTATCAACTGTATCGTTCATGCTATGTGTATACTGTAGTCTGCGAATTTTCCAACTCATCTAAAAGTAACCTTAAGCCTTTGAGCTGCATGTCGCTGAGAGTACAGGTTGTATTTACATGGACATCCCTAGAGTAAGTTAATTGGTGTGGTACCAGTTAAGTGCCGAAACTTCGGCACTAAATTGGACGGGTTGAAAATATCACAAGTGTTTTTTTTGTGATATGCAATAGTAGTTAACATAGATTGCTTATACTTTGCAGAACGAATGAGGTATAACAGATAACAACCACCAGTTGGTCATAGTACTACAATACACACATAACTGTGCATACGGTGTAACATCAGGATTTTGATAGCCGAGTAGTACATTTCAAAGAAAGCCATGAACGCAGTACCCAGGGGACAGACCTAAATGATAAAACTGGAACCCGGTAGCAAGTGTTTGGACTGTTCCCATCACTTATCTTAAAGCACCTTGTCCCATTATAAACTACATCTTTCTTCTTATCCTGCATGCATGTCACCTGATGTTATCTTGCTTTCATAGTATGACATGAAAGATTTAATCACGAATGTCGCCATGCCAACCACATGTAGCTTTCTTGAGTTTTTCTCCTAGTGTATGAACAGACGAACAGTGTCAGGGATTCATTTGTACCGTATGCATATTTGGCAGCATGAGTATTCTGTAACAGAAATCATTTAGAGTCAAGAACATCCTCTTAGAAGTCAACTTTACTTAGCCTATGTTTGCATGGTAAACAATCGAATGATTCAACTCATAGAAAGCATTGGAATTATTTGGTTGTCATTTGACATATTTGTGAGATAAATCTTCAATATCCATATTCATTTGCATGGTGGGAGAAAATTGTTATAGTCTTAATTTTTTTTGTAGTTAGCTTTGAGTTAATGCCATTTGTAACCTTCTGTACCCTTATGTCTGTTAAATTTGTTAATATCTTACTTTTTGTCTTTCACAGGCCGAAAAAGTTTACCCTGAAGAGCATGAAGCGTGGTTACTTTATCTTCCGAGACACACACCTGACACAGTACAAGAGTTCAGATGACACCTCTGGCACCCCTGTGCAGAAACTAAACTTGAAAGGTGAGTAGAGCGTATGAGCGACAGTGCACCAAGCAATTCAAGGACTCGGCGGTCAATAATCACAGCCACCTCTACGGTTGTAAACTTCGACACACAGAAATATACATGTCTCTACTTCTGTAGAGAGATTTATGAATGGCAAGTCACAGTCCTGGTTATCATGGACTTGATGAATCTCACTACTGGATCTGCGTCCACGGAAAATATAAAAAAACACAGGATGTCTTCTACTTGTAGTAAAAAAGAAAGAATTTAATCAAACTAACTTTGTAATGATGTGTCCTATAAGGATGACACACTTGTGACTTTGGAATTGATTGACAAATCGGTGGTGAATGTATGTTGGAAATGTGGAGACTCGTTATGAGCTGTAGGGATGGTTTGCTTCATATATTGAGACTGCAGCTCTTATGTGCTTCATTACCATTTCAAAGTGGTGGCTATGGAAGGCTCACTGAAGAAATGCCAGACTTTTTCTTTCTCAGCTTAATTGCATCATGATTAATTTAAACAGCCACAGTCTTGCATAAACCCTTGCCCTCCAGTTCAAGTGTCTTTGATGAAAATTTTGAATGAGGGTTCATTGATGAAACTGCTCGTCAAAGAAATTGCAATACCGTGATTACTTTCTATATGACTCCTTCATTGTGTACTTAACAACCATTTGTACTCTTCTTCTCCCCAGGATGTGAAGTCTCCCCGGACGTGAACATTTCTGGAGGAAAGTTTGGAATCAAACTTCTGGCTGAAGGTCAGACTGAATTGTGGCTTCGTTGTGATACTGTAAGTAATATGGAGGACGCCTGGCCTACACATGCTTTACACTTGTTTCAATGTTTGTAACATTTAAGATATTTCATCACTCACACAGATTAATTTTTATGTATTGACACTTGGTTCTCATTTTAACCATATTATAGGATGTTTACCAGTAAATTGTTTTATCTGTATATTGTTATGTCATGGTCAGGTACACTAACTGATTTACCAGTATATAGTTTACTCTGCAACTGTTTGAAGAAAACCTTGAAATGAACTAATTGAATGGTTTGATTTTGCCTTAGAAAAAAAACCGGCACAAAAACAGCAATTTGTGTTATCAGCAAAAAATATTCCAAAAATAGAATTGAACCAGCAGCATACACTTAAAATAATATAAAATTGTATGAAGTGAGTTCCAACCCTGGGGTGAATACATTGCCCTTCTTTGTTGTATAGATCAAAATGCCACATCGTATCATATTAACTCTACTGAGTTTCTGTTTACCTATGTTTAAGCAATCACATAGCTTTGAGATACCCCAAGCCCTTATCTTCACATACTGCCTTCTAACTCAAGCAAATGAATGCAGTGTAAACTTACATTTCATGGCATCACCTTTCCCATGATTTGAGGTATTTTTTAAAATGTTTTAATGTTTTAAAGTGCTGATGGGTTAATGTAATGTTGGTTAAGTTATTTGCCCATTGTTATGGTGAAATGCCTTTTAGCTGCTTGTCCATAAGTTAAATCTGAGTTTTAGGCCTGAGCAAAAAGAGGGATATCACAGACTGATTTGATTATGTCAAGTGCTACTTATGAAAAAGTTTGATCGCTTCTAGGTTTGTAAATGACTAGACTCTTTATTGTTCCTTATTCAGGCTGAACAATATTCAAAGTGGATGGCTGCTTGTCGTCTTGCCTCCAAGGGTAAGACCATGGCCGACAGTACCTACAACACAGAGCTTCAGAGTATCCAAGCATTCCTAGCAATGCAACAGGGGTCTCATAATTCAGTGACACCGACTATGCCCAGTGATGTCCCTGATTTCCAGCCAGAGAGCTTTGTCTCCCAACGTTACTTGAAGAAATACAAACGCAGTCAGGTGAGATAACCTTGTACTGGACGTATGAAGATAGCTGCGTTGTCCACTCGTATTGGAAAGAGACTTGCGAACAAATAGCAACAAATCATGAGGAAGTACAGACGAAGCTTCACATCTAACTGATTGTAGAGCAAGGCAAACAACTCTGTGTGATGGCGAGGGCATGTATAACTGTGGGCGTGTGTGTGTGTGTGTGTGTGTGTGCATGTATAACTCTGTGTGTTTGTGTATGTACGTGATGCCTTGCCTTGCAGATACGATAAAGCAAAAGTGAGTCGATAGCCCTTCCTCCCAACCCAACCACCATGCACATCTCTTTACTCTTACAGTCTCACACAGTTGAGACCATTTCTTATACACTGTACCTTCATGTCAGGCTTTGAAGCACTTATACTGACAGTATGAGCAGTATGATTATCCTTGTTAGAACTGTTAATACTCTCAGTAAGGGGTGCTTCAAAGCATTATATTAGAGCACAGTTTAGAGTGGTATTAGCAGAAAATTGTGCCAATTGGCTCTCCACCCCTTCATGACGTGCTGGTTGTTCTGCATTCATTATTCAGATGATACGCAGTGTAAGATTTTAATTTAATGGATTTACTCTTCTTCATTTTTATGCCAATGGGCATGTGTATTATTTCTTTACTCTTAACTTGTTCCTAGATTGCTACCAAGATTCTGGAGGCACATGGTAGTGTCAGAATTCAAACGACCAGTCAGTCCAAGATGAGCTTCATCCGGGCGTGGCAGGCTCTGCCAGAGTATGGTATTACCTACTTTGTGGTCAAATTCAGGAACAGCAAGAAAGAGGTATGTAATGAACGTATGCATCTTTCAATTATAGAGAGAGGCTAGGTTGCCTGTAAGGACATCCATAGGTTCCATGTTTACGAGGGGAATCTATTCTAGAATTTCAAATTAGGTTGAAGTTTGGTACAAACTATACTGATGGAAGGGGGAGGAATTACTGTTACCATCTAGTGGTTAAATATACCTCCAGTTATCAGGACAATGGTCATAAACTAGGACAACATCTACAGGGATCTAAAGTGAGGATACTTGTAGACTACGTGATGTTTTATGCTAGAAAGCTGTTATTTGGTTGCCCTGTAGAGGGGGAAGGGGTGTTCTCTTATGCAAACACCATACCTATGTTGCTCTAAAGATGGATATGGAGGGAGAGAGGGGTGTTGTATTCTTCAAATGGTTTCATCCAGCCGCTACAAAGATCGGTCTTCCATAACATTACGTGAAAAAGAATATACTTGTTTGTAATGATTTTGTGAACTTTCTTTCTCAAATTTTTTGCTCTTCATTTATAGGAACTGTTTGGAGTAGCACATAACAGACTGATCAAGTTTGACATCAACTCGGGAGATTCGCAGAAGACCTGGAGGTACAGCACCATGACCGCGTGGCACGTGAACTGGGAGGTGAAGGAGGTGATGGTCGAGATGGAGGAGGAGAAGATTCAGTTCTCCTGCCACAGTGCCGACTGTAAGATTGTCCACGAATTCATCGGCGGCTACATATTCCTCTCCATGAGATCGCCGGACCAGAACCAGACACTGAACGAGGAGCTCTTCATGAAACTGACTGGAGGTTGGGTTTGAGCGAAAACCTTGCATGCAAAATGAGAGGAACAGGAGCAGCTCCCACGGGGCAGTGTAATCATAGCGTGTGTAGCCATGGTAACGGTATGAAGTTGAGAAGTGTGTACTCCACAGGCATGAGGCCGAGAAGCAAGGAGTTGTCATCATCTGGGGCTCCAACTTAAAATTGGCTGTGAGAATGAGAATCTAAATACTAGAACTGCTTGAAATTGACTGGAATTAATGCTGTAATCTTTCATATGTACCTCCTTCACTGATCAGTTGGTGTTTTATTCACCTTTAAACAAAAGTTGTAGCGACTATATTTGCCCAAATGGATATTACTCTTCCGGAACTGCTTCTGGTAATCCCTTCATTGGCTAATTGCATGCGGCAGGTGTTATTTATACTGTCTATTGTCAAACCATTCTTGCATGTGCAGTAACCCTTCCTACCCCTCAAGTCTTGTACAACTCATTTCATAGTTATTCATAGGAAATCCACATCCCAGTAACTGTGAGTTCTAAATGCTTTGTAAATTTGTCACATTGACCACTATTTTCGTTTTTTTTTTTTTTTTTTTTTCATTTTCGTAGTCTGTGAAGGTATTACTACATCATCAGAAATGTCAGTCATGTAAATAAGTTACTTTGTTATACCAAACCATAGTACACGGAACCAGGACCCAAGCCCACAGAAGTTGATACACTACAAGGTGAACTTCTTTTAGTCTTCCAACTTGAACAGTAAATTTGAAAAAGGTTTAAAGTATCATATTGTAATGCACCACACCTGTAACAGGTTGCACTGGCAATTGGTTGAGTTAATTAAATATTTATTTACAATTATTCCTTAGACTGCCAGCCCATGGCATCATCCTTTGAGGCAACGTTTACAGATTAGTGGATTGGTAAATGGAGAGATCATGCATAGTGTCTTCCTTATATGTTGACATTTGATAAAGCTATTGGTTATTTAAATCTTTGCACCTGTGTGCTTGGAGACAATTTTTCACATGTTTGTTCAATCCTAAATGCACAAAATTATGTGCCTTTCTCCTTTAATTTGAATAAACAAATTTGGCGACCTGTTTGACAGAAACAGTTAAAAGTTTGTGTGTGATATTCAAAAATGATCACTCACTGTATGAAACCCTTTGCTACTTGCAGAATTATATATTGATAGTTTTGTCTATGATTATGAAATCACACAGTGTTAAATTTGAACTGATAGTCCATTGTTTGAACATGGCTTGATTGACAAAGCTTTGTTTGTAAACATTGGGTGTTCTAACAGTACACATGGTAGCTGGTCATTTGCCAGCATGGATTTCAGCGAACATTTTACTCAAAGCGAGTGATTGTATTCGCAAAAAGGTTCCCTGCGGTTCCCCCCCCCCCCCAATTAATATAGACATAAAGTTTCAGTGAGTGACTGATTGTTGTCCCTCAAGTATCATGTCATGGCTTTAAATTAATGCATAGATCAAGGATAAACATCCATTGTGTATATCAATATATTTCATTTTACAGTCGCATCTTCTGCAATGGTATGTCAGCATGTCAGCCTCTGTGGAGAAAAAGCCAAAAAAAACTTGCATTTGTTTATTATCATTACATGCAGATGATTTATGTGAATTTGAGGGTTGTAAAAGGACTGGTCTTTAAGTTTATTCTGCATGTACACCTAGTAAACAATGTCAGTATCAAATCTTTACTCAAGATTTCAAGGGCTATAGATATACTTTATATGTTAAAGTAAATCATATACTTTGATAACGTTTTCTACCCTTTACATAGTTTCTTGGTCATGTAAATGCATTATTCTGAAACCTGACCATTTTGTTATTCACATGATTAATGATCTTTATTGTTCATATTTTTCCATT